>JASPKP010002025.1:0-25036 GCA_030674155.1 Stramonita haemastoma | reverse complement strand
AAAAAGCAGCAAACCAGGACCCCAGCCTGGCCCTCCAGCACCTGTCTGTCCCCATCATCAGCATCACCAAGACAGCTAGAGTCAGTCAGTCAGTCAGTCAGTCAGTCAGCCAGTAGCTACAGCCCTCAGAGGCAGGCAGGTCAAACCCTGCTCCTCACTTCACTGCACTTCTCCCCCTGTCAGGGCCATCTGTTCCCATCTCTACCAGTGCACAGTGTCCGCTAGTTCTGACAGCCCCTGTGCTGTCCTACACTGCTGTCAGACAGCCTTTCCCACAGCTGAGCTGTCCTATACTGCTGTCAGACAGCCTTTCCCACAGCTGTGCTGTCCTATACTGCTGTCAGACAGCCTTTCCCACAGCTGTGCTGTCCTACACTGCTGTCAGACAGCCTTTCATAGAGCATGGCTGTGCTTTACTTCACTGTGTCCAACATCCCGGCACAAGGCAAGTAATGTCTCTGATTTTTCAACACACAAGTGGTGTCATCATCTGAATATCCTGCCACTAAACCGGACTCTGGACAGGAAAAGGGGGGGAGAGGGAAAAGTCCCTGTCTGAGTAAGTGCCAGGGGAGTTGGGTGAGGGAGGCACAAGCAGGAGTGAGTCATGGAGTAACAATGACTGTCCACAACAACATCAACATATCAACATGTACTGAGCATGAACTACAACCTGAAAGTGAAACAGAAACGCATTAGAATGAAGTGCAACCTGCAACAGAAGAAGCACAAGAGCATAAAGTGAAACCTGCAAAAGAAGCGCATGAGCATGAAGTAAAGCCTACACAAATGGAGGAATAAAACCAACCCTATGCATGCCAAGAGACTGGCACACCACAAGTGGCACACCCCTCTCTCCCTTAAGGCCTGGGAGGAAAGACTGGCAGAGAGCCAATGTGCTGCCATCTTTAGTTCAAATTGGTGGATACTGGAAAAGCTTCCATGTGCTTTTTTTTTTTATACATCCAGTCCCCATGTGCATGCCATTTTGTCCATGCCATTATCTGTTCCCTACCCTGGGGAGAACAGCCAGTACCTTCACAGGCAGTGCCTACACAGGCAGTACCTACAGTGCCTACACAGGCAGTACGTACACAGGTAGTCCCTACACAGGCAGTACCTACAGTGCCTACACAGGCAGTACCTACAGTGCCTACACAGGCAGTACGTACACAGGTAGTCCCTACACAGGCAGTACCTACAGTGCCTACACAGGCAGTACCTACAGTGCCTACACAGGCAGTACGTACACAGGTAGTCCCTACACAGGCAGTACGTACACAGGTAGTCCCTACACAGGCAGTACGTACACAGGTAGTCCCTACACAGGCAGTACCTTCAGTGCCTACACAGGCAGTACCTACAGTGCCTACACAGGCAGTACCTTCAGTGCCTACACAGGCAGTACCTACAGTGCCTACACAGGCAGTACCTTCAGTGCCTACACAGGCAGTACCTACAGTCCCTACACAGGCAGTACCTTCAGTGCCTACACAGGCAGTACCTACAGTGCCTACACAGGCAGTACGTACACAGGTAGTCCCTACACAGGCAGTACCTTCAGTGCCTACACAGGCAGTACCTACAGTGCCTACACAGGCAGTACCTACAGTCCCTACACAGGCAGTACCTTCAGTGCCTACACAGGCAGTACCTACAGTTCCTACACAGGCAGTACCTACAGTCCCTACACAGGCAGTACCTACAGTGCCTACACAGGCAGTACCTACAGTGCCTACACAGGCAGTACCTTCAGTGCCTACACAGGCAGTACGTACACAGGTAGTGCCTACACAGGCAGTACCTTCAGTGCCTACACAGGCAGTACCTACAGTGCCTACACAGGCAGTACCTACACAGGTAGTCCCTACACAGGCAGTACGTACACAGGTAGTCCCTACACAGGCAGTACCTTCAGTGCCTACACAGGCAGTACCTACAGTGCCTACACAGGCAGTACCTTCAGTGCCTACACAGGCAGTACCTTCAGTGCCTACACAGGCAGTACCTTCAGTGCCTACACAGGCAGTACCTTCAGTGCCTACACAGGCAGTACCTACACAGGCAGCAACTTCAGTGCCTACACAGGCAAGCAACGAGGATTCTGATTGGTTTAGAGTGGGTTTTTGTTTTTTGTTTTTTTGGATGAACCTCGATTGCCTGAAAACAAAATGGTGGCCAAGTGTTTGTGCCGTATTACTCAAAGTATTTTTCGAGTTTTTTGACGATATTGATGGCAATGAGGAGTTTTAGAGGCTGGATTTGGTTGAATTAAACGATAATAGAGACAATAAGGTAAGGATTGTGAAATATTTTTGAAAAACTTTGGAAAAATTGATCGCAATCAGACTGAATCGAGCGGTGCCAAGTTTTGTCCAATGCATTTCATAGCTACCGGGCGATTTCAATATCATACATTGTTTTACTTTATTTTAACGCAACACGGCTTCGAAATAACTGTTGTTAAGTCATTTTGATATGCTGTCGAGTAGTACTTTGCATCACACGAAATCAAGCGATTGTCGTATTTTCGTCATAGAACGCTGCCAGTTCGCACGAAATGAGTGTTCACCGCCATGATGATCGCGATAGCGTTGATCATTTTGCTGGACTTTTCCGAGTATTTGACGACCGATAAAGCCACGCAAGCTCTTTATCTTTTCAAAACTTATGTCAAGAGACAGTATTTATCGAATCATGACATTTTGGCACCGCAACAACATTGCATATCATGTTAAAATCAATCTGGGTCACCAACATCGCGACAGTGATTGGTAGTGCATGCGCAGTTTTTAAACTTTATTTTTTACATTATCATAAACACTACGTGCTGCTATAAAATTTCGCTCATTTAAAAGCTTGTTATCTAAGCTTTCCAATGATTTACAACTTTCCAGAGTATAGTTTTACATATCAATATCAAGGGTTGTTTGACCCCACCCAAATGCAAAACAACAATGGCTGCTGTTAATTTAGCATGTAGCATCGTACTACTAATTCTGTTAAGTTAGCACTACCAGGGTTAAATAAAATCTTTAATAAAAAAGAATGGATCGGTGGTCTAGGTGGTAACGCGCCTTGCCTAGAAAGCAAAAAGTCCAGGTCGGAGTGTGTGGTGATTCGTACCCCGTTTGGGCCCAAAACTTTTTCCCCATCCATTAGACCCCGAGTGGTGGTCTGGGCGCTAGTCTTTCGGATAAGATGATAAACCAAGGTCCTGTGTGTTACACATCACTACTTAGCGCACGTAAAAGAACCCATGACAACAAGGGGGGGTCAACCCCTCTCTGCTGCAGTCCAGCCACTGCCTGCAGATGACGGTCCTGCTGACCCAGCACATCACTGGGGCTGAAGCCCTCACCCCATGAGAGACAGTGAAGACAACAGACCAGACTCCAGACCATCAGGTGTGGAGCCAGAGGCTGGCAGAGACAGCACTTTGCCTGCCTGCTTGACACCTCTGGTGATGGCACTTTCCCACAAGCAGTGATTTTCAGATGTTAAACGACATGGCTTCATTCTCACTCCTCTCCCACACATCACATGCTTACAGCACAACACAACTACCTACTACACCCAAGCGTTCCACACTCCTCCTCATTCATTCAACACGAACAAAGTTTCTATACACGCATACATACACTGGCACACACACTCATACACACACTCACACATACACACACTCACTCACTCACACACATGCTCACTCACACACATGCTCACTCACTAACACAAACTCACACACACACACACACACTCACTCACTCACACACTCACTCACTAACTCACACACACACACACACACACACACACACACACACACACACACACACACACACACACTCACACACACACACACACAGCCATGTTATTTAACATCTGAAAATCACTACACCACCAAACCCCTGTGCTCATCCCAAAAGCGTCAACCAGTCCAGGACAAAGGCTGCCCCTGACAGGCCCTGACCCCACCCCCAACAGCCTGAAGTCGGCCTGCTGGCTTCACTGTCCCCACATGGGGCCTCCACTCCAACCCCACTGACCTACTGGGTCACCAGGACCTCCTCTCTCCCCTCAGGACAGTGACTGGCATTCAGAAAAGGGGCAGGATCCTAGCTCTCTCTTCTTCATCATTGTCAATCGGTCAGACAGCACTTGTCTGTCACAGGAGCCGATTTCTCTTCCCTCCCAAACCAAAGCTGCCAGTTCAATGACCAGCTGACAAACTGCAGCCAAGTCTGTCTGTCCACTGCAAGGCACCGATGGCAGCATTGGATAATGAGCTGGTTTTCCCGCATTTCAGGAGATATATAGATCTATCAATAATTTATATCTATATATTCAGGAGTCAAGCTTCAAAAACCTTCTCATGAAATAAAAACTGTATTGCAAGCAGTCGCATCCCAAAGAGGAAACACTGAACTATCCTCCTTTAGGGAAGCAATGCTGGTCACTTTTGATCCCATTCATCATTGTACTTTATCATGAGTGATGGTCCTCTGTAGTGATGTCACCACATACTGAGTTCTGCAGAACTGTGTCTACAAGCCAAACCAAGCAGCCAACTCATTCATGACATCACTTGGGAGTTTTTGTTCCTTGGCTACAGCTGTGAGGTTGACCTATGGTCAGATTTCAGTGCATGCAATAGTTTTTCTCCCCCTCACTCAAAGCAGGCACATTCAGACTTTGGCTGTGCTGTCTACAGGTAACCCCTGTGTGCACGCTTTGGAACAAAGTGTCTTACTTGTTCCTACCGCCACAAGGCGCAACTGGGTTTTAATATGTTCTGCAGGCATTCACTCAAAAGGGCCTCAATTTAGTCTTTACCAAAGGATTTTGACATTTTGCATTTCGACGTTGACATTCAGTTCCATTTCCTCATCAAACTGAAAAGAAAGGGCAAAGGCTGGGAATGGAACCCAGAACCTCACGGTTTACTTGTTCCCTGTGTGTAGGGCAGAAATCCTCATCAGCCTCTTTACCACTAAGGGACTGACACCCTTCCTCTTCTTTTTAAGGGCCGGATGAAAAAAAAAAGTATGTAAATGCTTACACCGTTACCCTTGAAAAATAAAGATTATTCCAAAGGTTATTGAATCCTTCAAACTCACCACACCACACCAGGTTCTGGAGCTTTGGAGCCAGTGCAGACGGCGAGCCCTACTAGCTATCAGTTTAGACTTCCGCAGAGGCCGGGCAGGCTTTTGCTTTCCCTGTCTCTCCACAATCCCACTTGTGCAGGGGAGAGGGCAGCCCTCTGAGCACTGAGGACCAGGGCCGTTTCTTTTTCCAGGAGCCAGCAGCAGTGTATCTAACTTCTCTATGTCAGTGGCAGAGCAGTTCACTTCAGCACGGCTTTCCTCCCATGTCCAAACATGCAGTGTTCACTTCAGCACGGCTTTCCTCCCATGTCCAAACATGCAGTGTTCACTTCAGCACGGCTTTCCTCCCAGGTCCTAACATGCAGCGTTCACTTCAGCACGGCTTTCCTCACATGTCCTAACATGCAGCGTTCACTTCAGCACGGCTTTCCTCCCATGTCCTAACATGCAGTGTTCACTTCAGCACATCTTTCCTCCCAGGTCCTAACATGCAGAGTTCACTTCAGTTCAACACAGCAGTTCTAGTGCAGGAGCAAGACAGTCCCGTTTCCACTGGGAGAACTGGCCGACTGTGATCTCCTGTCAGCCCCAGCCAGGACAACAGGCACTGCCCCTGCTGTGCAGCACTTCTGGCCACATCTTCTCTGTCCTCCTTCCTTTTCCAATGCAGCAGGTCCTGTGCTGTGGCTGATGGACAACTGCTGCTAACAGCCATGACAGGGACAGCCCTCACCTGACCTCACCTGACCTGACCTAGACCACTGCAGACCTGTGCACCCCTATACTACTGATTTCAGCATTTCCAAGGCAATTTTTTTAAACTATTTTTCATCATTTCGGTATTTTAGTACAAAATTTGTTATACCTTTTATCGACAAAAAACCCTCCTGATCTTCTTCTCTTCCATTTTTCTTAACGACGCTTTCTTTTCTCTTCCTTTTGTTTACTGTTGTTATTTTCTGCGCTTCCAAATGCCATCTTAAATTTTAAAAATGCAAGAGATGTAAGCACAGGTTCCAAATCTCACTCAGCAAAACAAATAGCTAATTTTGTTGTTTGTGCACCTTCGTCCACACCTGCCCCTCTTCTAACCACATCCTGGCCTGTGAACAGCGTTAAGCTATACTCCATGGCTTTCTTCCATCAGTTTGGTTACTTTTTCCGCCATAGTGTTGTTAAAGTAGTGCTGTGCGTATTCACATTGACTCAACAACATAGTGAGGGGCTACTCGTCTCTGAATAAGAGCATAGGATGCAATGCTAGGTGACCCCAGGTCTCTGAATAACAGCAGAAAACGTTTCTGATTTTATGTTGACAAAAATCGGATTTTCATGAATGAAATTGTACTTGCATCTTTTCCAACTTTTTTGTCTCTGAATAACAGCTGAAAACGTTTTTGATTTTCTGATTTGATATTGACAAAAATTGGATTTTCATGAATGAAATTGTACTTACATCTTTTCCAACTTTTTCCTGAACAAATTCAAAAAATGTAGGAGGGTGCACAGGTCTGCCTGCCCCTGTCAGCTGGGGATAGTAGTGCCCCTCTGCCCCAGTGCAGCCCATCATACACAGTCCTGCTGACCCAGCACATCACTGGGGCTGAAGCCCTCACCCCATGAGAGACAGTGAAGACAACAGACCAGACTCCGGACCATCAGGTGTGGAGCCAGAGGCTGGCAGAGACAGCACTCTGCCTGCCTGCTTGACACCTCTGGTGATGGCACTTTCCCACAAGCAGTGATGTTCAGATGTTAAACAACATGGCTTCATTCTCACTCCTCTCCCACACACCGCGTGCTCACCACACCACACTGCTCACCACAGCCAGGCATTCCACACTCCTCCTCATCCATTCCACACAAACACAATGACAAACACAAACACAATTGTGACGCTCCACCACGAAATGAGTCGCTTAGCATATTACCCAATTTTACGATAGGAGCCATTAAAGGTAGGTGGTGGTCAAGTTGTCAATTTTGAGATTTTGATTGATTACTAAACTATATCCGTTATTCTACCTTGTAGCAAAAGATATAAGCATAATTGTTATTCTTTTTGCTTTTAAATGTGTTTTGAAAATACCCTAGCCCTTATTCTGACAACCTGTTACAAAAAATAAACTTGCCTGTTTCTCATTTTGTCACATCCTATAGTCTATCATTTCAATTTGTAATAACTTTGCACAGAATTGTCCGATTTTCAATCTGTTTTTTGTATTGAATAGCCTTTTTATTGCACATTTATAACTTGCCAATAACTAAAAATTGACCTCTGGTGCAATGCGACTCATGTGGTGGAGCGTCACAATTACAAAGTCTGTCCAGTGCTAAGTGCTTTCTTTCTCTAAACCTGACTGCAGCACTCCTGTCTCTTCCTTTCTTTCTCTACACCTGACTGCAACACCTGTCTCTTCCTTTCCTTGGATAAACTGTCTCCTGATAAAAATGGTCTCCTGGAATCCCATGGCCCCCTTCTCTCTGGGTGCTTCACGCTTCTTCCACATGGGTGTCTGTCGTTTTCCTCAGTGTGGCCATTTCTCCATTCTCTGACTGCTCCCTCTCTTCAGGTCACAGCGCCTGTCGTTTTCCTCAGTGGTCCTGACGTCTCCAGACAGGGCTCTCCTCCTTTCCCTGGGAACGGCAATCCTCTGAATGCTGGTCATGGCTGTCGGCCGTTTCTTCAGGCAACTGGTCAGCACTGGAGGGCTCTTCACTGTGCAACTGCTGGAGCTCAGGGAGGAGCTCTCTCTCTCTCTGAGTGCTGAAGATGAAGATGAAGGTGAAGATGAAGCTGTGGCTGTTCTGTCTTGCGGCCATGTCTTCTCTCTCTCTCTCTCTCTGAGTGCTGAAGATGAAGATGAAGATGAAGCTGTGGCTGTTCTGTGTCTTGCGGCCATGTCTTCTCCCTCTCTGTGCTGAAGATGAAGATGAAGATGAAGCTGTGGCTGTTCTGTGTCTTGCGGCCATGTCTTCTCTCTCTCTCTCTGAGTGCTGAAGATGAAGATGAAGATGGCGATGAAGCTGTGGCTGTTCTGTCTTGCGGCCATGTCTTCTCTCTCTCTCTCTCTGAGTGCTGAGATGAAGGTGAAGATGAAGCTGTAGCTGTTCTTTCTCCACACACTCAAGGTCTGCTTCCTTCTGCTGCTCCACCAGCTGATGCTCATGCTGTGCTTGTTGAGGGGGGTGAAAATCAAACACCGAGGAAAGAAGGAAGGGACCTGGATGGTTCAGATGTTCGCCTGCCAACGTATTAACTGTGAGGTTCTGGGTTCGATTCTTAGCCTCTCCTCATCTTACCAAATTCGCAACAACAAAAAATCAAACTGAATGTTAAAGTATTTCAGATGAGACTATAAACCAAGACGCTGTATCTATTCTGCCTTATGGAAGATTATGTCATTTTGTGCTGGTAGGAAAAAAATGACCAAAACGAACCAAACCAAACAAATCAGCATGCACAAGTGTTGTGTTTAGACACCATCTGTGAATTATGAATGCAGCTACCTAAATGGTGGGGAGGAAATGGGTGTATACGCAAAAATCACATTATTGGTGAACCTCAGAACTCTAGCAGAAGAACAAGAAAAATACACATGAAGAAAATGCAAAACTTATTTCACACAAACACACGCACACACACAAACATACAAGCATACACACTCTCTTGACCACACATTCATATACACATGCACACACTCTTGACTTTACACACACACACACACACACACACACACTCACACACACACACACACACACACACAGAGCCATGTTATTTAACATATGAAAATCACTGCACCACCAAACCCCTGTGCTCATCCCAAAAGTGCCAACCAGTCCAGGACAAAGGCTGCCCCTGACAGGCCCTGACCCCACCCCCAACAGCCTGAAGTCGGCCTGCTGTCTTCACTGTCCCCACATGGGGCCTCCACTCCAACCCCACTGACCTTCTGGGTCACCAGGACCTCCTCTCTTCCCTGCTCTCGCTGGGGCAGGGGATGTAGCCGACATCCTAGCTGACAGGACTCTGACTTCTACAGCAGTCAGCGGTCAGGACAGTCCTGGCGATCCCCGACATGGATGAAGGTCACTCCGGCTTCCTGCAGACTTCTCTGTGTCATAGTCCAGTCCTTTCTTCCCTTACCCCCAAGGGACAAGAAGACAGCCCTGGCTTCTGGTATGGAGATGTGTGCAGAGAAGATTAATTGATCGATTGATTTATTCTTTTACAGCAAGGTGATGGATGGTCAGTGAACAGCACCAGCAGCCTGTGTCACAGTGAGGAGCATGGTCAGCACTGGTCAACAGCAGGAACACACACCCCCCTTCCTGCATCGGGGCTCCACGCTGACCACAGAATGATGGCCACTCTCCTGCGGAAGTCAAGATCCCATTTCCTCTGCCAATATCTAGTCTTCCTTGTGCCAATGTCTTGGGTCTGCCTTGTGCCAATATCTAGTCTTCCTTGTGCCAATTTTTGGTCTGCCTTGTGCCAATATCTAGTCTTCCTTGTGGCAATGTCTTGGTCTGCCTTGTGCCAATATCTAATCTCCCTTGTGCCAATGGTCTGTTCTCTGGCCAATATTCTAGTCATCTGCGCCTTCTGTTGTGTCAATATCTAGTCTGCCCTTGTGCCAATGTCTGGTCTCTGCCATTCTAGTCTGCCTGTGCCAATAACTAGTCTCCCAGTTGTCGCATGTCTGGTCTGGCCTTGTGCCCATCTTAAGGCAGCTGTAGCACTGCTAGGCAGCCATGGGCGTCACTGTCGCCGGCTGCGTGCCCTGCGCCTCTCTGCCGATTTAGCAGAAGAGTATGCCCGGCGTACGGAAGTCACATTGACTGATAGCGGTCGGGCGTCGCGGGCTCTCCTGACGCCTCAGGTTCTGGGTCGCTGCGGGGTGGCAGGAACAGGGGCCGGGGCAGGGGCAGGGCAGGGAGGGGGGCAGGCAGGAGGGGGCTGGCAGGGAGTAGGAGGGGGGAGGGGCAGGAAGGGCTGTAGCGGAACAGCAGGCACTGGTGGCACCATCTCCTCCTCTTCCTGTCAACATCCAAGTCAATGGTAAGCGTCATCATCCCAAGCAAGGCAATCACACAGTACAATACAATACAATACAATACAATACAATACAATACTGACAGTCAAACACAACAGGAAAGACCATGGACTAGCACATACATGAATGAATGATTGACTCCACTTTGTTGGAACACTTGGAAACGGTTTCAATATCATATCTTCATGGACACATGTGCATTTTTCATATATCAAAACACACACATGTGCTTGCATGTACTCCACACACACATGTGTATGTGCACACATGCACATAGCACACACACATCTACATACACACATACATCAAATTAACATAAGTGCTGACTCTACTCCCCCTATAGACCTTCAGGTGAGACTATAAACAAAGGCCTTGTGTGTGAACACACACAGAACATCTTCAGGATGGTGGCAGGATGCTTAAGACGTTCGCCTGCCAACAAATAAACCGCGAGTTTCTGGGTTCACATCGCCCTTTCTACCCAGTTTGATGAAAAAATCGAACTGAATGTTAAAGTCATTCGGCCCGCAGAAATCTTGCGCACACGTTAAAACCCTGTTCCGCCTTTTGAAAGAGCAGGCCATCGTGTGCCAGTAGGAGCAGATGACAAAATTATTGAAAAAACCCAACAAACCAGCATGTACACAGGTGTTGTGTTTAGACACCATCCCTGAGAAAAAAAAATTAATGGGTAGGCGCTGCACATAAGGCGACATGCTCTCCTGAGGGACAGCTGCCCGAATTTCACGCAGAGAAATATGCTGTGACATTCTTCTTCTTCTTTCCCATGACCGGAACGGTCGTGGAGGAGACATGAGAGACGATTCTGCAGCCAGCCGTCGCCATCCAGCCCTGTCCTCCGCCTTCCGAATGAGTGTTGGACTGTCCAGGCGGATCCACTCCTTGATGTTATCCATCCAGCTTTTGGTTTGTCTGCCTCGGCGTCTGCCACCTTCTAGCGTTCCTTGTAGGACTGTCTTGGGGAGGGTGTTGTGGCGTGTGACATGGCCGAACCATGCCAGCTTCCTTTTCTTGACAGTGGCTAGTAGGGGTTCCTGAGGGCCAGCCATCAGTGCGACTTGACTTTGCACATAGGTGTTTTGTTTTCCTATCCTTCCAGGAAATTCCAAGCAGTCGCCTGAAGCACTTTGTCTCAAACGTCTGGATCGGCTTGGTGGTTTCAGCGGTCATTGTCCAACTTTCGCAGCCGTAGAGCAAGATGGAGATAAAATGGACATAAAGTGGTATAAAATAACAAAAATATAAAATAAAATAAAAATGCTTTAAAATCTCGCGCATATGTTAAAACACATTCCACTTTATCAAAGAGCAGGCCATTGGTGCTGGTGGGAACGGATAACAAAATTTTCAGAACTGCATACACATGGGGACGGGATGTAAAAAAGCACACGAGTGCTTATTCCATTATCCTCGAAATATAAGTATAAATAAATAAACAAACGAATAAATGAATAAATAAATGATCAGAACAGGCACCACTGAACAACACCAAAGTGACTCAGCAGAAGTGCAGGGCCCCTCTGGCTGGTGGCCCCACCGCGGCCTAATATTGATGTGTTCCCTGTGGACTGCCGATCCCGAGGATGAGACACAACGAATCAGGGTATGGATGTAGCGGGGAGATTGAAATGAGGGGCGTGGGAACAGCAGTACTGGGACATCACAGAAGACAAGGCAGCAAAAAAAAAACCTTGTGCAAATGTTAACCCTAGTCACGCGAATCCCGGAGTATACCGGAATCACGGGGTCCAGCGTGTCTGGCGGCTCCCGGAATATTCCAGGATGACATCGGTGATCGTAACTGAAGGCTCACTTTCACTTTCAAAGGTTACCCAATGAACGTGAAGGCCATTGTAGGGCTGCAGAAATGGGTGAAAGTCGTTGAGCAGTCGCAAGCAAAGAGGATTCTGATTAGATTAGAGGTTGGTTTTTTGTTTTGTTTTTTCGGACGAGCCTCGATTGCCTGAAAACAAAATGGTGGCCAAGTGTTTGCGCCCGTATCACTCAAAGTATTTTGATAGGTTTTTTTACGATATTGACGGCGATGAGGAGTTTTAGAGGCTGCATTTGGTTGAATTACTATGACAGAGACGATAAGGTAAGGGTTGCAGAATATTTTTGAAAAACTTTGGAAAAATTGATCGCGATCGGACTGAATCCAACGGTGCCAAGTTTTGCCCGATGCACTTCTTAGCTCTACCCGGCGATTTCAATGTCATACATTGTTTTATTTTATT
The DNA here is from genome assembly GCA_030674155.1 of Stramonita haemastoma. Classification (NCBI taxonomy): domain Eukaryota; kingdom Metazoa; phylum Mollusca; class Gastropoda; order Neogastropoda; family Muricidae; genus Stramonita; species Stramonita haemastoma. Next base: position 12,616 of record JASPKP010002025.1, on the reverse strand, counting down.
TTAACGAAACACGGCTTCGAAATAACTGTTGTTAAGTCATTTCGATATGCTGCCGAGTACTTTGCATCACACGAAATCAAGCGATTGTCGTATTTTCGTCATAGGACGCCGCCACTTCGCATGAAGTGAGTGTTCACCGCCATGACGATCGCGATAGCGTCGATCATTTCGCTGGACTTTTCCGAGTATTTGACGACCGTTAAAGCCTCGCAAGCTCTATATTTTTTCAAAACTTATGTCAAGAGACAGTATTTATCGAATCATGACATTTTGGCACCGCAACAACATTGCATATCGTGTTAAAATCAATCTGGGTCTCGGACGTCGCGACAGTGATCAGTAGAGCATGCGCAGTTTTTAAACTTTATTTATTTTTTACATTATCATAAGCACTACATGCTGCTATAACATTTTGCTCATTTAAAAGCTTGTTATCTAAGCTTTCCTGTGATTTATAACTTCACACACTTAGTTTAGTTTTACATATCAATATCAAGGGTTGTTTGACCCCACCCTACTGCAAAACAACAATGGCTGCCGTTAATTCAGCCAGCAGCAGTAGTACCGCTGCTGTTATTTCAGTTCTACCAGGGTTAAAACTCATTCTGCTTTTTGGAAGAATATGGGTATGTGTGCCAGTAATAACAGGTGACTTAGCCGCCGCTGTGGCCTAGTGGTTAGGGCGTTGTACTCGTAATCTAAAGGTTGCGGGTTCGATCCCAGCTATTCCGCTATGGCGTTGTGCCCTTGGAAAAGACACTTTACGGCTATTTTCTCACCCCACCCAGGTGTAAAAGGGGTACCAACCTTGTGTTGGGGGTTAACCCTGCGATAGACTGGCGTCCTATCCAGGGGGGAGTCTATGACTCTCAGTCGCTTAACGCCACAGAAACCGGGATAAGCACCAGCCTGATGAGCCTTATGGCTCGGGACAGACTTTAACTTTACTTTAACTTTTTTTAATTCACAAAAATGCTGACACATGGGGACTGGATATAAAAAAGCACACAAGTGCTTATTTCATTCTCCTCAAAAGAAAAAAACGCACACACACACACACACACACTCAGTGTTAACATCAGTGCTGACTCCAATCTCCCTCAAAGTCCTTCCGATGAGACTATAAACCAAGACCCCATGTGTGAACCCACACAGAACGTCTTGTGCACCCGTTAAATCCTGTTCCGCTTTTCGTAAGAGTAGGCCATCGTGTGCTGGTGGGAACAGACGACATTTACAAAGCTCCATACACACAGGGACTGGATGTAAAAAAAAGCACAAGAGTGCTTATCCCATTATCCTTGATACAAAAGAATAAAACAAACACAAACTCACTGTTGAGGAACTTGCAGATGGAGCTGGGTCCACAGTGGACCCACTGGGCCCTGGCCTGGGAGCCATCTCCTCCTCCTCCTGTCAACAGCCAAGTCCAAGGTAGTGTCATCATCCCATGCACAGCCATCACACAATACAATACAATACAACACAACAATGACAAACACAACAGGAAATACCATGGGCTAGCACACACATAAGTAAACTGTTCATTCTACTCTGTTGGAACACTTGGAAACAGTTTCAATATCATATCAATATAAACGCAAGTGTGCATGCACACCACATACCCACACGTGTACATGCAGACATGCATACACACACATGCATGCACACACGCACACTTCAGTTACCATAAGTGCTAACTGCACTCCCCCAAAAGTCCTTGAGGTGAGACTATAAACCAAGACGTGTGCACAAATGCAGAATATCTTGCGCACACGTTAAAATCCATTCCGTTTTGGAAAAGATCAGGCTATTGTGTGCCAATAGGAACAGACACCAAAATATACGAAACTGCACACACAAGGGGACTGAATGTAAAAAGGCTTCAAACAATTCTACTTCTAAAGTAAGAAAAGACCTCATCACTGAAATCAGGCATCTGGTACACTTTTTGATTTTAAGAGGTAGCACTATTACTTTCTGTTGGGTTCCCTCACATACTGGTATCTATTTTAATGAAAAAGTTGACTGCCTTGCAAAGTTTGGAGCCAGGTGTAAAAATAATTCTTGTGAAATAAATGTTGCCTTATCTCTGCATGAGGGATATAACTTGCTACAAAACGCTTGCTGGAAGCATTTCAGAAAGAAGATAAATGAGTCTGGCTATTGTCCGTATAATAGCCGCACAAGCAATGTGATAGATTTTCAAAATGCTTTAGTATGTAACAAAGTTTCTGGTTGGTATAATCGGAGAAATGTGTCATCCCTCATTTATAGATATAAACTAAACGCATTCAGGACAAAATACGTGAAAGATGTAAACTGTATTTGTGGTGAGAAGATTACAAATAGTCATGTCATTTTAAATTGTGAACATTTAAAAACATTTTTACCTGCTGTACCTAGTTTGTCACTGGATCAGATTTTGTCTGAACCTTCTTTGCTGTTGGACATTGTGTTAGCGTTGAAAAGAAGTCCAATAATCCAGTTTTTGTAGTGTTAGGATTAGTTTCTTATTTCAGCATTGTTAAATGACATTTTTCAGTTTATTGTTAACTCTTTCAGGTTTTTGTTTTTTTTGTTTTTTTGTTTTGTTTGTTTGTTTGTTTGCTCGTTTGTTTGTCTCAAATCACGAAATGTGAATAGACGTTAAACTGAAGATACATACAATGTAAAAAGGCACACGAGGGCTTATTCCAGTATCCTTGACATAAAAATAATTAACTAAATAAATAAAATAAACAAACATAAAACACACACACACTTACTGAAAGAGGTGGTGGAGCACGGACATCCGGCAAGCTGGGCAAGCTCGGCAAGGAAACTTCCGAGACCTCTTCCTCCTGCACACAGTCACAGTCATCATCATAACACACCTGCCTTCCTACCCCAGCACAGCAATGAAACACAGTATCTGGACAGGACAAAACAGTACTGTGATGGATATTCCATTTCAATTTGTATCACAGAGAGAGAGAGAGAGAGAGAGAGAGAGAGAGAGAGAGAGAGAGAGAGAGGGAGAGGGAGAGGGAGAGAGAGGGGGAGAGAGAGGGGGAGAGAGAGAGGGAGAGGGAGAGAGAGGGAGAGGGAGGGAGAGAGAGGGGGAGAGAGAGAGAGAGGGAGAGGGAGAGAGAGAGAGAGAGGGAGAGAGAGAGAGGGGGAGAGAGAGAGAGTGTTAAATTAAATCAAATTCTTTAGTTTCTGAAGAGAATAAATAAACACTTTTTTTTTACATCCAGTACCTTCCCTTATTAGGGATAACGCAAGAAAAAATTTTGATTTATAACAAAATGTAAAAATAACTGAAAATGGCCACAACAGCAACCAGCTCTAAAGCAGCAAATAAAAAAAAAGCAAATAAAAAAGGCAAAACAGGAACACAAAAATATCTTTAAAATCGAAATGATACAAAATTATTACTTGCTATTTTATCACAAGGTAGAACAATGACTATAGTTTTACAATCAATCAAAATCTCAAAATCAATAACTTGACCCCAAATCCCAAAAATGGCTCCTAGTGGAAAAGTGGGTTAGGTGCTAAGCGACCCATTTTGTGGAAGCGTCACATTTCAATATCAAGGATTTCTTTTTTTTTACCCCCCCCCCCCCCTGCTTCAAAATAACACTGGCAAATGTTAATTCAGCCAGCAGCACTCAGTCCAATGCTGTAAATTCAGATTAAAAAAAAAAATTTTTATAAAAAAAATCTATGATGTAAGTTTAGGAAAGGAAGGTGGCAGGATGGTTAAGAAATTCGCCTATCAATATGTAAACTTTGAGTTTCTGGGTTTGTACCCAGCCTCACCCTTTCTTCCCAGTTTGACCAAAAAATCGAAATGAATGTCAAAGTCATTTGGATGAGACTATAAACCGAGGCCCATGTGTGAACGCACACAGAACATCTTGCACACACGTTAAAACCCCATTCCACCATTCAGAAGAGCAGGCCATCGTGTGCCAGTAGGAGAGATGACAAAATTTTTTTTTTAAACCAGCATGCACACAGGTGTCGTGTTTAGACACCATCCCTGAGGGGGGGGGGGGGGAAAAAAACAGGTAGGCACTGCACTTGTGGCGGGGACGCGCTCTCCCTGGGGACAGCAGCCCCTATTTCACGCAGAGAAATCTGCTGTGACACAAAGTGGTATAAAATAAAATAAAATAAATAAAATAAAAGTAACAGATTTTAGATTAACCAAAATAAGACACACACACACACACACACACACACACACACACACACACACACACACCTGGCCTGTTTACTGACCTGCAGCCGCGCCACAAAAGAGGGCACTTCCTCAGCCCTGGCGCCTGGCCTTGCTGAGGTGGTGGCTGTGGCGGTGGCAGTGACAAAGGCAGCAGCAGTGGCAGTAGCAGTAGCAGTGACAGTGGCAGCGGTGGTGGCGGTGGTGGTGGCAGTTGCGGTGGCAACCCTCCTCTTCTTGTGGGGAGGAGCGATGGGGGCCTCCTGGGTAGCCCTCTTCCCGGCCCTGCACCAAGGCTGAGGCCGCACATAGAACTCCCAGACAGAGGGTGGGGAGTCGTCCTCCTCCTGCACACAGTCAAGGCCAAGGCTCTCACAGCTGCTACTTTCCCCCACTTTCAGCTCCTACCTCACAGCTGCTACTTTCCCCCACTTTCAGCTCCTACCTCACAGCTGCTACTTTCCCCCACTTTCAGCTCCTACCTCACAGCTGCTACTTTCCCCCACTTTCAGCTCCTACCTCTCAGCTGCTAATTAATTAACCCAGCCCATCCCCGCCCTGCTGAGGCCAGCTGGGGCTAATTATAGCCGGAACTGACCACACTTGGCACTTGGTGAAAGAAAGGGGTGCACTACATTTAGCAATCTTGACTGAGTGATGTTGGATTTGTGCGCTGTGCTCTGTCACCATGCCATGAAAGGCATTGACACTGTACAACACTGACACCCACACATACAGTGTCATCATGCCATGAAAGGCACCGACATGTACAACACGACACACACACACACACTGTCATCAGGCCATGAAAGGCACTGACAATGTACAACACTGACACAGTGTCATCATGCCATGAAAGGCACTGACACTGTACAACACGACACACACACAGTGTCATCACGCCATGAAAGGCACTGACACTGTACAACACTGACACACACACTGTCATCATGCCATGAAAGGCACTGACACTGTACAACACGACACACACAGTGTCATCACACCATGAAAGGCACTGACACTGTACAACACTGACACAGTGTCATCACACCATGAAAGGCACTGACACTGTACAACACTGACACACACACACACACTGTCATCATGCCATGAAAGGCACTGACACTGTACAACACTGACAGTGTCATCATGCCATGAAAGGCACTGACACTGTACAACACTGACACACACAGTGTCATCAGGCCATGAAAGGCACTGACAGTGTACAACATCAACACACACAGTGTACTTATCAAACACCGTGGGCTACCATACACAGCAAAAGATACATTGGGGAAAAAAAAAAGGAAAATAAGGACAGACCGGAAAATGTCATTGATTACGATTTGTTTACTCTTTCCAATTTGAGGACCATATCACAATACACAAACATGCGTGCATGCACATAAACATACATGCACACGCACAGACACACACATATGAGTATGCGCACATGCTTATACAAACATGCACCTATATGCACCCACACACACTTACACGGGGGGGCAGAATAGCCTAGTGGTCAGAACATTGTGCTCACAATCTGACAGCGAAGTTCACATCTCATTAAAGGGGATATTTTCCCCTGAGGTTAAGTTAAAATAAGTGCAGACTCCACTCCCCCAAAATTCCTTTGAATGAGACTATAAACCAAAGTCAAGTGTGTGTGAACACGCCCAGAACATCTTGCACACATTTTTAATCTGGTTCTGCTTTTCAAAAGAGTATGCCATTGTGTGCTGACAAAACTGCATACACATGGGGACTGGATATAAAGAAGCACATGAGAGCTTGTTCCATTATCCTCAATATAAAAGAATTAAGAACTAACTAAATAAATAAAAAGATAAAATCCAAATAAAATGAACTACACACACACATGCAGACACACACACACACACACTCACACACACACACACTCACACACACACACACTCACACACACATACACTCTCACACACACACACACACACACATGTATACACACACATGAATGTATGGATACAATGTTATTAAAATCACTGACTCGATATAAAAGAATAAATTAAAACAAATCAGTAAATAAAAAAGTTCCACTTTGCTGGAACACTTGGAAACAGTTTCAATGTCATATCAGTACACATACATACCAACATACACACACACATGTGCAAGCATGCACACACCCAAGCATGCACATACACGCACGCACGCACACGCACACGCGCACACACATACATTTTCCCCTGGAGTTAACATCAGTGCTGACTCCATTCCCTCAAAAGTCCTTTGGATAAGACTATAAACTGAGGCCTGTGTGCGAACGCACTCACAACATCTTGTGCACATGTTAAATCCTGTTCTGCTTTGCATGAAAGTAGGCCATTGTGTGCCGGTGGGAACAGATGACAAGATTTACAAAATTGCACACACAAGGAGACTGGATTTAAAAAAGCACACAAGTGCTTACCCCCTTTATCCTCGATATATATTTTAAAACACACACACACACACACAGACACACAGACACACACAGACACACACAGAACACACACACACTTGCACTCACCACAGATGGAGAAGGGGCACGAACTGGGCCGCGACGGTCGGCAAAGGAACCGGCGACACGGGCTCTTCCTGCACACAGTCACAGAAATGGTCATAGCCCACCTGCCTACCTTCCACAGCACAGGAATTATTGGGACAGGCCAAAAATCGTATTGTGATAGCAATTTCATCTTCTTCAATGTGTATGAGAGAGAGAGAGAGAGAGAGAGAGAGAGAGAGCCTTTCTTGAGAGAGAGAGAGAGAGAGAGAGAGAGAGAGGAGAGAGAGAGAGAGAGAGAGAGAGAGAGAGAGAGAGAGAGAGGAGAGAGAGAAAGAGAGAGAGAGAAACTTAACTTTGAAACTTTGAAACTTTGAAACTTTTATTAAGGGAAAAGAATAAGCACACATAATGGCTTTTTTACATCCAGCCCTCAATCAAAGAAAATGATAACAATGAAAACAAATTAACAGCAAATTTAAGTAAACACAACACCCCCCCACCCCAGAAAAATAAATAAACAATCGTTGTAACATCATAGAAATTTATGTCAAAAATGGAGATTAAAAAACAAACAAACAAACAAACAAAAAATAAAGAAAGAAAGAAAAGAAAAGAAAAATTAAATTTTTTTTTTTTTTAAATAAATAAATAAAAAAAATTAAGGAAAAGAGCACATAGAAAAAAAAAGAAAAAAAAAATTCAGACAGAAAAATTGAAGGAGAATTTGTATTGGGTATGGGGAAAGAGAAGGAATAATTTGAATAATAATAATAAATAATAATAATAATGATAATAATAATAATAATAATAATAATAATAATGATAATAATAATAGAAAAGGATGAAAGAAAAATAGAGGGAGAGAGAAAAGCAGGGGAGTGGGGGTGGGGAGGCAGACAGGTAGGTAGGCAGCTAAGATAGGTTGCGGATGCAATGCCAGACAAGAGAAGATATTATGTGAATATTCCTGTATATTCATTCATTAAAATTAAATGATAATTATGTTTAAATGTATATAGACTGGTATTGACATTAACTGAAGATGAAACATCATTCCATAATAAACCACCAGAGTAAAAGAAGGAGAGAGAGAGAGAGAGAGAGAGAGAGAGAGAGAGAGAGAGAGAGAGAGAGAGAGAGAGAGAGAGAGAGAGAAGAAGAGAGACAGAAGACAGACAGACAGACAGACAGACAGACAGACAGACAGAGGAAGACAGACGAGACAGAGAGAGAGAGAGAGAGAAGAGAGAGAGAGAGAGAGAGAGAGGAGAGAGAGAAGAAAGAGAAGAGAAAGACGAAAGAAGAGAGAGGTGAATTAAAACAATATAAGACTGTAATAACATTTATTGCATAAAATGTCATTAAACAACATTATTGTGAATACCATATTGTATTGAGATTAAATTGCATGTCAAGAACTAAAAATTGACCTCTGGTGCAATGCGACTCCATAATGTGGTGGAGGGTTACAAATAAAACAAATCAGATAAATCATTATATTTCAGTAAAAAGGGAGAAAGAAACTGAACCAGTATCATAATCATGGAAATAAAGTACTACCAATAGCAAACGACATAAAACAAGTACAAGTGCACCCTATATGCCAGGCAATACACTTCTTATGTACCACTTGCTATGTTCATTACCATAGTATTGGAAAATACCACATGAATAATCCTGATATTTTGCTATATGACAGTAATATATGTATAATATATATATATATATATATATATATATATATATATATATTGGCATCATTACATCACCCACATCACCACTGACCATCATGCAATGATGTATATATTGTATATTGCTTTCAGGCAAGCTCAAAGTAGTTAGCATACTTCACTGCACAAATATGTCAAAAACTATATTAAAAAAAAAGAAGAAAAAAAGATGAAAATACACTTTCTTCATCCCCGCTGTCATTCTGAGTAACCGCCCCCCCCCCCCCCCCCCCCATCTCAGTAGCATCACACAAAAGGCAAAATCTCAGTCATTTTTTTTCCATCTTCACGATCTGCTGTATCATGCAAGTTCTCACTGTCAGGCTCATCTAAAACCTCTTTTGCTACTTCTTCAGCTGTGTAAAGTCATTGATGCGTTCAACGAGAAGACTTAGTCATTTTGGACACGTACAGTCCAAACAGTCATGCAAAATAACACAAACTAGGAGTAGCTGTGTAAAGTCACTGATGCGTTCAACGAGAAGACTTAGTCATTTTGGACACGTACAGTCCAAACAGTCATGCAAAATAACACAAACTAGGAGTAGCTGTGTAAAGTCACTGATGCGTTCAACGAGAAGACTTAGTCATTTTGGACACGTACAGTCCAAACAGTCATGCAAAATAACACAAACTAGGAGTAGCTGTGTAAAGTCACTGATGCGTTCAACGAGAAGACTTAGTCATTTTGGACACGTACAGTCCAAACAGTCATGCAAAATAACACAAAACTAGGAGTAGCTGTGTAAAGTCACTGATGCGTTCAACGAGAAGACTTAGTCATTTTGGACACGTACAGTCCAAACTGTCATGCAAAATAACACAAACTAGGAGTAGCTGTGTAAATTCACTGATGCGTTCAACGAGAAGACTTAGTCATTTTGGACATGTACAGTCCAAACTGTCATGCAAAACAAAACAACACAAAACTAGGAGTAGCTGTGTAAAGTCACTGATGCGTTCAACGAGAAGACTTAGTCATTTTGGACACGTACAATCCAAACTGTCATGTAAAACAAAACAACACAAACTAGGCGCTAAAAACCCATCATTTATGCCAAGCTAGATGTTGCCAAGCAACAGAAAGGTGATATCTTTTTGTTTTGAAGTTCTCTCCCTTTAACTGTACTTAGGAAGCTAGCTTGTTTACATCCAGTCAGAACCACAGACATTTTCCGATGTGTAGGCCTGTAGAGTGCACATATTACCATGCAAACTTTCTGGGGTGGGGCAGTCTAGGGGTTAAATGATAAGTAAATAATGCATGACTTAAAAAAAAAGGCATAATGATTTACACACACTAACACATACAAACACACACTAACACACACAAACACACACTAACACACACACTAACACACATACACACACACAAACACACACTAACACACACACTAACACACACACACACACACACTAACACACATACAACCACACACACACACACACACACACACACACACACACTAACACACATACAAACACACACACACACACACACACACACACACACACACAAACCCAGCCTGTTGACTGACCATGATGAAGACCGGATGCTCCTGTCCAGGACCGGTCACGGTGGCAGTGACCGTCCTCGTCCTCTTCCTCGTTGGGGTACTGCCACTGTCCCCCCCACTGCCTGAACACACACACACACACACACACACACATCACACACGTTTAAATCCTGTTCCGCTTTTCGTAAGAGTAGGCCATCCATCGTGTGCCGGTGGGGACCAGATGACATTTAACAAAACTGCATACACACGAGGACTGGTTGTGAAAAAGCACAAAGAGTGCTTATTCCATTATCCTCGATATAAAATAAATCAAATCAAATCAAAATCAAATCAGCAGTCAGTTTCCCCCACTTTCAGCTCCTCTCAGAGGCTAATTATTTCATACCATCCCAGCCCAGATGGGGCCAGCTGGCGCTAATTATAGCAGGAACTGACCACACTTGGACTAGGTAAAAGGGAGGGGCAAGCTAAATTTAGCACAGTGGACTGAGTGTATGAGTACACACACACACACACACACACACACACACACACACACACACAACACACTCACAGAGGAAGGGGAGGGATAACCTAGTGGTCAGAACATGCGCTTGCAATCGGAAGGACCCAGGTTCGAATCCCGTTGAAGGGGATGTATTCGCCTGGAGTTAAAATCCATGTAGACTCCTCTTTCCCAAAAAAGTCCTTCGAATGAGACTCTTAACTGAGGCCCTGTGTGTGAACGCACACAGAATATCTAGCGCACATGTTAAATCTTGTTCTGCTCTTCAAAAGAGTTTCCAATTGTGTGCCGGTGGGAACAGATGATAAAATTTACAAAACTGCATGCGCACAGGAACTGGATTTAAAAAAAAAAAAAGCTCACAAGTGCTTATTCCATCATCCTCAATATAAAAGAATAAATAAATAAACAAACAAATAAATACCTTTAAATAAATTTCACAAACACCTACACATACGCATGCATGCACGCACGCACACGCACACACACTCACTGCTAATATCGCAATTTGTGAAAAGACGTTAAATGAATTTGAACACTCACTGCTGCTGGGTTAGTATCTGGACCTGGCTCCACAGTGGCCTTGTTGCGTCTGGGCAAGGGTGACATCACATAGAGACCTTCCTGTCAACACAATACAATACATTACAATACAATACAATACTGGGGGACATGACATAAAGTCCCTCCTGTCAACACAATACATTACAATACATTACAATACTGGGGACATGACATAAAGTCCTTCCTGTCAACACAATACATTACAATACAATACTGGGGGACATGACACAAAGTCCCTCCTGTCAACACAATACAATACATTACAATATAATACTGGGGGACATTACATAAAGGCCCTCCTGTCAACACAATACATTACAATACAATACTGGGGGACATCACATACAATCCTCCTGTCAACAGCAAAGCCCCGGGTAGCATCATCAACCCATGCAAGGCAATCACACAATACAATACAATACAATACAACACAACGCTGACAGTCGAACACAACAGGAAAGACCATGGTCTAGCACACACATGAATGAATTATTGACTCCACTTTGTTGGAACACTTGGAAACAGTTTCAATCTATCAAAACACTCGCACTCCCCCCCACACACACCACACACTCACACTCAAAACAACCACACTCACTCACTCACTCACTCACTCACTCACTCTCTCTCTCTCATACATACATACACACACACACACACACCACACACACATGTGCACACACACACACACACGCACGCACGCACGCACGCACGCACGCACGCATACACACACACATACACACACACACACACCGGGGATAGGATATCCTAGTGGTCAGAACACAGCACTCACAATTTGACATCATGGGTTTGATTCTTCCCCTGGAGATAACACCAGTGCTGACTACACTCCCCAAAAATCCTTTACATGAGGCTATAAACTGAGACCCAAGTGTGAACGCATGCATGCAGACATTTTGCGTACACATTAAATCCTGTTCCACTTTTCGTAAGAGTAGGCCATTGTGTGCTAGAAGGAACAGATGACAAGATTTACAAATTGCATACACACGGGGACTGGATGTTAAAAAAAAAAAGCACAAAAAAGCACAAGTGCGTATTCCATTATCTTCAATATAAAAGAATAAATAAATGAAGAAAAGAAAAGAAAAATAAACATGAAAACACACACATAGATTTAAAAACTTACACAGATGCATCATGCCTAGATACCAAGAAACATGGCCTGCTTTTGCGATACCAGTATTGAAAATAGAGAAAATCAGATATCATATTATATCATATTATCACTGAATATTTACAGCGGAACTGGAGACAGTTTTAATGGCTACTAACAGTACACTTGATTTTACATTGTGTGTTTTTCAAATATATTTAACCGCCGCTGTAGTCTAGTGGTTAGGGCGTTGGACTTGTAATCTAAAGGTTGCAGGTTCGATCCCAGCTTTCGGCTATGGCGTTGTGCCCTTGGACAAGGCACTTTACGGCTATTTTCTCACCCCACCCAGGTGTAAAAGGGGTACCGACCTTGTGTTGGGGGCTAACCCTGCGATAGACTGGCGTCCTATCCAGGGGGGAGGTCTATGACTCTCAGTTGCT
>JASPKP010002024.1:12500-15000 GCA_030674155.1 Stramonita haemastoma | reverse complement strand
TCCTTCCAGAACCGTTTCGGATCCCGATGATTCCCTGAGCGTGAGCAGGAACTTGAAGCGGGAGGTCTGCCTCCACACTGGCAGACGGATGAGAAACACGCTGTCAGAGGGATCGCAATAACAAACATCGGACGAAGCAGAATCCATACACATCTCAGGAGTGCTGGTGTTGATGACCATTTGGCAGACGATTCTGTGTAGGGAAGCAAGGGATGAGTTGTGGTCCTCTGTCAGGACCAGTAGGCTTTCCAGCGACGTTTGCGCTGGGATGCAGACTTGCTCGTGCGTGGAGAAGGAGAAGTTGAAGATGTTTTCTCCTCTCTCGACTTCGTAGTTCTTGTCCATGAAAAGAGTACCTGAGAAAAAAAAGAATGTGTAGATTGGTAGATAGGTAGGTAGGTAGGTAGATAGATAGATAGAGAGATAGATAGATAGAGAGATAGAGAGATAGATAGATAGATAGATAGAGAGAGATAGCTAGCTAGCTAGCTAGCTAGCTAGATAGATAGCTAGCTAGCTAGCTAGCTAGATAAATAGATAGATAGATAGATAGATAGATACATACATACATACATACATACATACATACATACATACATACATACATACATACATACATACATACATACATACATACATAGGCCTACATACAGACATTAATGCATGCATGCATGCATGCATGCATGCATGCATGCATGCATGCATACATACATACATACATACATACATACATACATACATACATACATACATACATACATACATACATACATACATACATACACACACACACACATACATACATACATACATACACATACATATACACATACATATACATAGTCCTTCGGATGAGACTATAAACCGAGGCCCCGTGTGCGAACGCACGCAGAACATCCTACGCACACGTTAAATCCTGTTCCGCTTTTCGTAAGAGTAGGCCATCGTGTGCCGGTGGGAACAGATGACAATATTTACAAAACTGCATACACACGGGGACCAGATGAAAAAAAGCACATGATTGCTTATTCTGTTATCCTCGATATAAAAGAATAAATGAAATGAATGAAAAATAAATGAACATACATACATACATACATACATACATACATACATACATACATACATACATACATACATACATACATACATACATACATACATACATACATACAGACAGACAGACAGACAGACAGACAGACAGACAGACAGACATACATACATACATACATACATACATACATACATACATACATACATACATACATACATACATACATACATACATACATACATACATACATATATGCACACACGCATACACACATACGCACACACTTGCGTACTTACTTTCACGCACTTGCTTGTGTGTATGCACACAGGCAGATACACATACTTTCACACACACACAAGCTCACACGCAAGCACGCACACACTATGAATTGAAGTGTGGAGATAATGTAATCTGACATAAGTTGATTATTGACATTTCATGGATTTTTGTATTATTTTTATTTATTTATTTATTATTATTTTTTTTAAGTCTTAAATAATGGTTGGTGACATTGTATTGATATAAGCTGTTGACACCATATGATTTAAAAAAAATTTTTTTTTTAAATGTGTGCATGCCCATATGTTTGTTATGTTATTCCACTCAGTGGTGATGGGTATTATCATATGGTATTGTTGCTTTAGTTGTTTTTTCTTTTCTTTCCTTCTAATATATAATCCGTGTGGATTGGTTTTTTGATGTTTTGGTCTGATTGGTTTTTTTTTTTTTTTTTTTTTTTTTTTTTTTTTAAGTCTTAAATAATGGTTGGTGACATTGTATTGATATAAGCTGTTTGACACCATATGATTAATTTTTTTTTTTTTTTAAATGTGTGCATGCCCATATGTTTGTTATGTTATTCCACTCAGTGGTGATGGGTATTATCATATGGTATTGTTGCTTTAGTTGTTTTTTCTTTTCTTCCTTCTAATATATAATCCGTGTGGATTGGTTTTTTGATGTTTTGGTTTGATTGTTTGTTTTTTGGTGTGTTTTTATGTGTTTTTTGTTTGTTTGTTTGTTTTTCTTTTTCTTTTGTTTGATTGTATGTTTGTTAGCGTATATGTTATTTCCTCTCAGTGATGATGGGTATTATCATAAGGTATCGTTGTGTTTGTTGTTTTTTGCTTATCTTCTTTTAAAAATATAAAGTCATTCGGATGAGACTCGAAACCGAGGCCCCGTGTGCGAATGCACGCAGAACATCTTGCGCACACGTTAAAACCCCGTTCCACCTTTCGGAAGAGTAGGCCATCGTGTGCCGGTAGGAGCGGATGACAAAATTATAACAAACCAGCATGCACACAGGTGTCGTGTTTAGACACCATCCCTGAAGAAAAATCGGGGAGTTGGAGTTGGGGATCTTTGCGCCTGGTGGCAGCATGATCTGTGGCTCTGTAGGTCAAATGCAAGCGCTTTGATTTGTCTTTACAAGCGATAGCGCTA
>JASPKP010002024.1:0-2500 GCA_030674155.1 Stramonita haemastoma | reverse complement strand
AGTGTTTCTCTCTCTCTCTCTCTCTCTCTCTCTCTCTCTCCTCTCTCTCTCTCTCTCTCTCTCTCTCTCTCTCTCTCTCTCTCTCTCTCTCTCTCTCCCTCTCTCTCTCCTCCTCTCTCTCCTCTCTCTCTGCTTCTTCTCCCCCCCCCTCTCTCTCTCTCATTATCTCTGTGTCCCTCTCTCTCTCCTGATTATGCAGATGAAATGGCTTTTTAAATTTTTTAAATTTTTATTGTTCTCCCTCAGACGACAGTAAGAAGCTCACCAAGACGGTATGCACCCAATTATAAAAGAATGAAAACAAAACAACCCCCCCCAAAAAAAAACCCAACCAAACAAACGTGGCAAGTTTTTTTTCATTGCCTTTACTGTTGGCCTACAGCCTAATGCTGTGATTAGTGCTGTCTTTTTAAAATATTTTTTAAAATTTATTCTTTTATATCGAATTTCACAATTCACAATTCACAATAGTTTATTCCCATTAACTCTTTTGAGCTATAGAGACACAAAAAGCATGCATATCATAAATGAATGACGGGTATAAAGAGGAAGAGCAAAACAAAAGTACACAAGAGACAATATTTATGAAAATGAAATAGACATGATTATATACTGTTATGGCCAATGCGCTATCTATAGATGGCAAATTACATATGTACTTTCCTATGCACTGGTATCTGAAGTGGTTAAAGAGAGTAACAACAAAAAGTTGCATAACTGGTTGGAAAATGAGACAATAACTGGATAAGGCATCAACATCACGTATCAGGCTATATGAAGAAGGGGCAAGGAACAGAATCAAAACATTATAAGTAATACAATCATTCCAGGAGAGGGGGAAAAATTATCACATCATCAACAATCTACGAAGGATAACTGCACTCTACTAGACAGTCATATCGAGTTGTTTCCCTTATATCTGACCAAGAAGCTAGTTCACACATTTACAATTCGCAGTGTTTGTTCCTGGTGACTCCTCTGAGTTACAGAGAAACAAAGAGTAGACATATCTGGGAATT
Organism: Stramonita haemastoma; assembly: GCA_030674155.1. Taxonomy (NCBI): domain Eukaryota; kingdom Metazoa; phylum Mollusca; class Gastropoda; order Neogastropoda; family Muricidae; genus Stramonita; species Stramonita haemastoma. The sequence continues at coordinate 1,481 of JASPKP010002024.1, read as the reverse complement.
AATGATGGCTATCAAGAGGATAGAGCAAAACATGTGCACAAAGGACGATAATCATCATCATCAACATAAAAATTATAATAATAATAGAACACATACACATTAAGAATAATACAATCATTCAAGAACACAGGAAAATAACAATGGCTATTCTCTCTCTTTCTCTCTCTCTCTCTCTGTTTACAAATCAGACTAGAGAGGGGAGAAGTCACACTTCAGTAGTGAGTACAATGAAACAGTTAGACAATGAAACATGACTAGAAAATTTTATGACTGTTTCAATACACTATGTACATACATGGTTATGTAGTTGCACGAGTATATGAGAAGAAAAAATTAGGAAAACATTTGTAGTCCTTGTTTAATGAATTTTGCAAAATTCAGTAATTTTTTTCCTGTTGCCCATTTTCATTAGTGATTCATATTTATAAAAGTTTGGGTGGTTTGTGTAATACCTAGGTAAATATTGGTTGCGTAAGTTCTGCAATGCTGGGCATTCCATAACAAAGTGATATTCATCACCTAAGCGGTTCATGTCACACAGAGTACAGAGTCTTTCATCATGTGGTAAATTTACATATCTTCCTTTCTCTATTGGTAGTTTATGATTACTAGTTCTGATTTTTAACATGGACAGGCTGTACAACAGTGGTAGGCTGTCTAAGTAGGGTTCAATGGATATCTGGTGCTTATACAAAGTGTAGTTGTTGGCCTTCTGGCAGTCTCGACAGTTCTCTACCCATTTTTGCATATAACTATCTTTAAGTCTCTGGGACAGGTTATTTATCAGCCATGCTGTAGACACTGACTGCGGATAATGCCATACAAAGGATAGTCCATTTTCATCAAGTATCTGTTTAATTTTGCATAGCCAATCATTTTTATGTATTTGAAAATTGAAACATTCTGTCAGTGTCTGGAGCATAATGGCCGAGTATTTTTTACTTGGGTCAACAGACAATTAGTGCCAAAATTTTATCATACGGCTGTAAATGTGTATAAACAAAGGGAAACAGCCTGTTTCACCATATATAAAGCAGTTAGGGGTACTCTTTTTTAATCGTAAGATATAGTTGCAGTATTCCAGATGTAATGATTCAGCTATATCAGTACAACTATTACCCCAGACTTCACAGCCATATGTCAGTACTGGCAACACCAGTGAGTTAAACAAGTCAAGCTGACAGGAGATTGGGAGCTGAAGCTGTCTGCTTTTTCTTAATAGGGCCATCATTGCCCGTCTTGCCTGGTCTTTTAATTGTTTAACAGCTACATTGAATTTTCCATTGAAATTAAATGTCAGTCCCAGATATTTAAATTTGCATACATGTTCCAGCATATTTCCATTTAGTGTAAAGGGATACTGGTTGTTTGTTTTTCTACCACAAAATGTCATTACTTTAGTTTTGGAGCAATTGATTTTTAGTTTCCATTCACTGCAGTAAGCCTCTAATTCATAGAGCGCTTTCTGAAGTTTCTCCTCA
>JASPKP010002023.1:0-25039 GCA_030674155.1 Stramonita haemastoma | reverse complement strand
GTGAGTGGGTTTTCCGCCAGGTGGGTTTTTTTGTTTTGTCATTCGTTTTAAATTGCTGTGGGCCGACATAATTTTGATTCTTCTTTTCGTTGGTTTATAGATCTTTTCGTCCCTCCCCCCCCCTCCCCCCCCCCCCCTCCCCCCCCTCCCCCCCCCCCCCCCCCCCTCTCTTCTCTCTCTCCCCATCCCCAAAATGTGGGATGGGAACCTAGTGGTCAGAACATTGCGCCGGCAATTTGATCACCCGGGTTTGATCCCCGTTCGAGGGGACTTTTCCCCTGGAGTTATGGTGTATGGGGTGCTTAAGGAGAGGTGGTACCTTTGTAAACCTGGCAGTAGCATCCTTCGGGATGGACGGGAGCACTGGTCCTCACTTGGCACTCAACTCTCACTTCTGGGTCCGGGTCTTTAACCCACCCACACCCCGGTAACCGCTTCTACTGGCGGGCGAAACGTTGTGAGGGGCTGGTGCATTCTTATCCACCAGTAGGAGTCTTGGAGAGGAGATGGGCGCCACCAAGCTTCCTCAAGCCCACTGCAAGGACATGATGAGAAAAACAAAACAGAAAGACATGCCGGATCGGTCGAGGCCCGGATCAACAACGACCGCGCTACCCACTGCAAGCCTCCAGGGTGGGAGCGACAAGTGTGCTACTGGGGCAGAACCAAGTCTAAAGCTTCCAGCTAAAGGGGCAACCATTGGTACATGGAATGTAAGGACTCTGTACCAAACAGGAAGAGTACAGGAACTTACACATGAATTACAGAGGTATAAATGGGACATCATAGGGCTTGCGGAAGTCAGATGGATTGGCTTCGGAGAAACAACCACGCAAGACGGCCACAAAATATGGTACAGCGGAGAAGAGAAACTACATCAACATGGAGTTGGCTTTATTGTCAGGAAAGAGATTGTGTCAAGCATCATCAGCTGCACACCAGTATCCAGCAGACTCATCTCAATCAGAGTTTCTGCAAAACCCCAGAATCTCACCATCATCCAAGTGTATGCTCCAACATCTGACTACGATGATGATCAGATAGAAGAATTCTATGAAGAACTTGAAAACGTCATCTCCAAAACGCCCCAAAAAGACATCCTTATTGTGGAAGGCGACTGGAATGCTAAGGTGGGACCTGATGCCTATGACACCTGGGCAGGAACCACAGGACGATTTGGACTGGGAGAAACAAATGACAGAGGACAGCGGCTGCTGGAATTCGCAAAGAAGCACAAACTTACTTTGGCTAACACACTCCACCCTCACAAGCCATCCAGAACATCAACCTGGCACTCACCAAATGGTCTGATTCATAATCAAATTGATTACATTCTGTCACCCCAAAGATTCAAATCCAGCATAAACAAGGCAAACACAAGAACATTCCCAGGAGCTGACATTGGCAGTGACCACGACCTTGTACTTACCACCATCAGACTGAAACAAAGCAAAACAACAGCCAAAAAGCCCACGCATAAGATTCGACCTGGAAAAACTCAAAGACCCAACAGTGGTTGAGATCTTCCAAGCCAACATAGGAGGAAAGTTCGCCGCACTCACAGCCATCGACAATGATGTGGACACATTGGCCAACAACATCAAAGAAGTGCTAACGACAGCAGCAGAAGAAACATTAGGAAGAAGCAGAACAAAGAAACAACCCTGGGTGACAAATGAGGTTCTTGACCTCTGCGACAAAAGAAGAGAACTTAAGAAACAAAAGTTCACAAGTCAAGAAGCTTACAAGAAGTACATGGATAGCCACAGAGAAGTGAGGAAAAAGATGAGAGAAGCCAAAGAAGGGTGGATAGAAGAACAGTGCAACAACATCGAAGCTGGAATGACCAAGGGAAACAGCAAAACAGCTTACGACACTTTGAAAGCACTAACGAAAACCACACAGCCTAAAGCCTCTGTTATTGAAGACAAAGAAGGAAATCTTTTAACGGAAAACAATGCCATCCTCCAACGCTGGACAGAATACTGTGAGGGATTGTACAACTACCCACTACGCCCAGATACCAACATAGTTTCTGACAAACCCCCTGAACACCAAGATAAAGACCCACCAATACTAAGGTGTGAAGTAGATGCAGCTATTAAACAATTGAAGAAGGGGAAGTCCCCTGGAATTGATAACATCCCAGCTGAACTCATAAAAAATGGAGGGAATGAAACAGCAAGGCGATTCACAGAACTTTGTCAGAAGATCCACGACACCAAAGAATGGCCAAAAGAATGGACACAGTCTCTTGTAATACCCCTGCCAAAGAAAGGAAACCTCAAGAAATGCCAGAACTACAGAACCATCAGTCTCAAAAGTCATCCTAGCAAGATCATGCTGCAGGTAGTCCTCAACAGACTGAAAAACCAAGCAGAAAAACTCCTGGCAGAAGAACAAGCGGGCTTTAGACCAAAACGCAGCACAATGGAACAAATTTTCAATCTGAGAATTCTGATAGAGAAGCATCTCCAACACCAAAAAGACTTGTACCACAATTTCATAGACTTCAAAAAGGCCTTTGACAGGGTATGGCATGACGGCCTCTGGCAAGTACTCAGGCACTTCAGCATTGACAGCTGCCTAATTGAAGTCATCAAGGCTCTGTACGAGAACGCAAAAAGTGCAGTTTTCATGAACAACCACGTGGGCGAGTTCTTCAAGACCACGGTTGGGGTTCGCCAGGGCTGCCTTCTCTCACCTGTACTCTTCAACCTCTTCCTCGAAAACATCATGACAGAGACACTGCAAAACCACCTCACTTCCATCTCCATTGGTGGAAGACCCCTTTGCAACCTCAGATTTGCAGATGACATTGACCTCATGGGCAGCAGCAAACAAGAACTGCAAATCCTCACAGACAATTTAACAGATCGAGCGAGCGCATATGGCATGGAGGTCAGTACAGAGAAATCAAAGATCATGGTCAACAGCGCAAGTAATGACATCACGGAAATAAAGATGAATGGAGAAACACTAGAAGAGGTGAGCCAATTCAAATACTTAGGCTCCATCCTAACAAAAGATGGCACATCAAACAATGAAGTGAAAGCTCGCATTGCAACAGCAACATCTGCTCTAGTCAGACTCGAGAAGATCATCAGAAGCAACAACATCAGCTTCGGCACCAAATACCACCTTTACAAATCCCTCGTGATATCTATCCTCCTATATGGCTGTGAATCATGGACTCTGACAGCAGAGTTAGAGAGGAGAATCCAAGCATTCGAGAACAAGTGCCACAGAAGACTTCTCAAAATATCATACAAAGAACACAAGACCAATAACTATGTGAAAGAAGAAATCAAAAAGCGTGTGGGCCCCCAAGAGCCTTTGCTCTCCACCATAAAGAGGAGAAAGCTGATGTGGTTTGGTCACACCACAAGACACAACACCCTAGCAAAAACCATCCTGCAAGGAACAGTCGAGGGCAAGAGAAGAAGAGGCCGCCAAAAGAAATCATGGGTTGACAACATCAAAGACTGGACCGCCCAACCCCTACAACACCTCCTACTAGCCACACAGGATCGTGAAGCATGGAAAAAGATGTTTTGGGGGGCTCATTCGTTCTCACTGGCGTACATTGGCCTACTCTTCTGAAAGGTGGATCAGGTTTGAATGTGTAGGCAAACATATGTTCACACACGGGACCTACGTTTATGTTTCAGCAAAAAAAATTCAGGAGGAGTGGAGTCAGCGCTGAAGTTAATTCCACAGTGGATCAGTGGTCTAGAGGTAACGCGCCTGCGTACAAAGTGGAAAAGTCTAGAGAAATCTGCCGTGACTTAAAAGTGGTGTACACTACACTACACTACACTACACTACACTACATACACTACATACATACACTACACTACAATACAATACATACAAACTCTCATTGGGATATTGTTGCTGTGTTCTCCAATAAGTCTTTCTATTTTGGTAAGCATTGTTGCTGTGTTTCCCTATAGTCTCTTTGGAGATTGTTTGCTGTGTTCCCTATAGTCTCTCTGTTGGAGATTGTGGCTGTGTTCCCTATAGTCTCCTTTGGAGATTGTTGCTGTGTTCCCTATAGCCCTCTTTGGAGATTGTGCTTGTCCTTGTTCTTGGAGATTGTCTGTGTCCTATCTCTCTTTGGAGATTGTTGCTGTGTTCCCTATAGTCTCTTTGGAGATTGTGGCTGTGTTCCCTATAGTCTCTCTCTTTGGAGATTGTTGCTGTGTTCCCTATAGTCTCTTTGGAGATTTGTGTTGCTGTGTTTCCCATATAGGTCGTTCATTCTCTTTGGAGATTGTTGCTGTGTTCCCTATAGTCTCTCTCTTTGGAGATTGTTGCTGTGTTCCCTATAGTCTCTCTTTTGGAGATTGTTGCTGTGTTCCCTATAGTCTCTCTCTTTGGAGATTGTTGCTGTAGTTCCCTATAGTCTCTCTCTTTGGAGATTGTGGCTGTGTAACCAGCCGCCATGACGCAGTGGTTAGCGCCTTGGATTTCGGACTGGAAGGTCACAGGTTTGAATCCCATAAGAGTCTTAGGAATTTTTCGGACTCCAGCCGACTCCTACCCAGAGCGAGTGTGCTGTGGGCTCAATGGGAAGACTGGGACCACACAGTCGAGCTTCATGCACTTTACGGTGTCACAACGCAAAAAAAGACCCAACAGTTTTCCACATCTGTCCCAGAAAGGACAGGCTTAGATTTTTGTTGTGACTAGCTCGTTCTCAATTCGGAAAAGGGGTGACAATTGCAGCAATCTCACAAAACACGACTCGAGAGGCAAAACATTACAAACAAGACGCTTTATTCAACTTTCATCCAAATTTAACAACTCTAAGCTAACATACCCCTTCTTCCCCCCCCCCCCCCCCCCCCCCCCCCTCCGCCCTTCCTAACGCCCTAACCCCCTGCGAAAATATATAAACATGAAAAAAAAATGAAAATATGCTCACACACACACACACACACACACACCACACACTCTTCACAATGCGCTCGCAATGAGCGCTTATTGCGAGGCAGGGGGAGTAACTGAGATAGGTGGCGCGCAAGTGCTGGGGCGACAACGGAATTGTTTACGCCGCCATTTACAAAGATTTTGTGCACCGTGAGAGAAGGCACTCCGATTCGGCGCTCGATTATTGTCTTCAAAATTGCGTTGTTTGCATCTACAATGGCGTGTAAGTCTTCAGATTTGTAAAAGAATACATAAACACACACACCACTCACACTCACACACAACAGAGTAATAAAATAAATATTGATAAAGGCCTGGTGGGGACAACCCACGTCAGAGGACATGACCACTCGTACACAGATAGATACCCCCTCCTTCCACACACACACACACACACACACACCAGGGGGACGGGATAGCCTAGTGGTCGAACATTGCGCTCGCAATTTGACGACCCCGGTTCGATTCCCTGTCGAGGGGATTTTCCTCTGGAGTAAACAGTGCTGACTCTATTCCCCCCAAAAGACTTTCCGATGAGACTAAAAAACGCAGAACATCTTGAGCACACGTTAAATCCTGTTCCGCTTGTAAGAGTAGGCCATCGTGTGCGGTGGGAACAGATACGTTTACAAAACTGCATACACACGGGGACTGGATGTAAAAAAGCATATGATTGCTTATTCCATTATAATAATACATGGAACTTTATAGCGCTATATCTTGTAAAACAAATCAAAGCGCTTGCATTCGACCTATACATCACACAAGCAACCAATAGCAATTATCCTCGATATAAAAGAATAAAAAATAAATTAAGTAAATAAATAAGTGCACACACACACACAAATAAATAGATAAATAAACATACATTTTGACTGACTTTCACGTGCGCAAAAGAATAAATAAAAGTAAATAAATGAATGCACACACACACAAATAAATAAATAAATAAACAAACACATACACTTTGACGGCGCGCGCGCGCACACACACACACACACACACACACGTGCGTGCGTGTGGGAGCACACACAGACACGCGTTTGCACGCGCGCGCGCGCGCGCGCACACACACACACACACACACACACAGACTAACACAACATTGTGGTGAATATAATATATATATATATATTATATAATATTATATAATATACCTTGAAATGACGGAACCACCCCACACACACACACACTCGCACCGGCACACACACTCGCGACGCGCGCGCACACGCACACACACACCGCGCGCGCCCCGCCGCGCAGCGCACGCCCGCCACACACCGCGCGTGCACGCACACGCGCGACAAGCGCGCACGCACACACACGCGCGCACGCGCGCGTGCACACACACACACACACACAACCACCACATTGTTGTGAATACACGTTGAAATGAAGACCAACAATTTTACCCACACCCCCCCCCCCTCTACACACATACAACACAGAAGAGACGGAGTGGAAAACGTATTTGTCGAGGTTTGGGTTGAAATGTTACAGTGGATCAGTGGGGAAACCAAACCCACATTCATTATTGCACCCGAAAACGGCGCAATATCTCGGGATTTTGGCCGTATATGACAATTACCAACGATCTTCTCACTGGCACCAGGCCCTTTCACCCTTGCATACAGCGTTGTAAATAATGATCTGTTCCCACCGGCACACAATGGCCTCTTACGAAAAGTGGAACAGGATTTAACGTATGCGCAAGGTGCTCTGCGTGCGTTTGAACACTGGGCCTCGGTTTATAGTCTCATCCAAAGGACTTTTGGGGAGAGTGGAGTCAGCACTGATGTTAACTCCAGGGGAAAAATCCCCTCAAATGGGAATCCAACCCGGGTTGTCAAAATTGCTAGCGCAATGTTCTGACCACTAGGCTATCCCGTCACATAAAGCTGTGACCAGGGAATTAGCACCACACACAATACGAGTGTCAACCCCTCCCTCCATCCCACGCTTTCCCCCACTTTAACAATTTATAACACTTTCCACCACAACAAACTTCTCTGAGATTACAATTGTCAATTACATTTGTTCAAATAGGCTGCCACACAGACACAAATAAACACGACATAACCTCTGACTGCCCTTTCAAGCCCCACACATATGTCTACAGTCAGAGGAACAGGGTATAGATCTAGAGCTTGAATCAGACAATGCTGGTGAACCTGCGGTCCCCTCTTTTTAACCCACCACTACAGCCGGAAAACCCCAGAACTAAAAAATAAAATAAATAAAAAAAAATAATAATAATAATAATAATAATAAACCAACCAACCAACCCAAAGAACTGAGTGCTGAAAATGAGAAGTCTTGAAAACAAAAGGAATCTGAATGTTCGGTAACACCTACCTTCTCTCTTCCCCCACCAAGGCAGAGTTCGAGAGAAGAGACTATTGGAACAAAACATCAAGTGGTAAAGTCGTGGGTTCGATCACCCACTCCATTCACGGAATGAGTAAATAATTTCAATTAATGATTTGCTTGCGCAAGAACAATGATGTTCGACAATTCCGAGTGTCTAAACCAAATAAAAATAGTTTCAATTTCTGCCCACACGCTACCTACCTCAGACAGCTTGAGTAGGATTCCACATCGCGGCACCAATCGCGGCACATATCCTCCTGTGCACATATCCTCCTGTGTCCGCTAGGAGCTCTCTCCACTTTGGCTGCCGAGCGCAAAGTGTCGTGGTGGCTTCCGGTCAGGCGACACACCTGACGTCACAAGAACAACACAGGTGTGCCCCCCGTTTCGGCGGAAACTCCTCCTTGCACGTGCGACCCGTTCAAGGTCACGCGGCAGCGCTCAACGCCTCTCGAGACACGAGGAATGCCATTGACCCATGCATCCGGTAGCAACTGGAACACCAATACCTATCACATTTCCCAGATGTTACGCAGGTGGATCCAAAATCAAAATGTTTGTTTACTCATCAACAGAGTTCATTTGTTGCTACAACAGAATATCATCAAATTTCATCTGATATGATCCATTGTGATTCTAATAACTGCCAAGTTTCTGCTTGTAGGTTTCATGCAAATGATGACACCTGGTATAAAGTGCTTAACTCTCTAAATACCGTTGACATAAACACGCATTGTTAAAATCTTACTCTATAATCCTTCTTTAAAAACAAACAAGTTTCAAAAGCACACACATTACCAGCATCATTGATATGCGTGGCGCCGGACTTGTGGCGACGCCACCCTTCCGAAGAGGCCCGGCCCGGCCTGAGTCTAGCAAGTTTGTGGCAAGGAAATTCCATATACAACGTTGGTTGTGCATTTGTTTGTCCAACACAAAAGTTGAGACTCCATTTTGCAACAAAAAAAAACAAACAAACAAACAAAAAAGACTCCATTTTGCCCTCTGGCCCTCAGCTGACACTGCCCCAGCTTAGCCAGTGGGGTTGAACATGAAGGAAAACAAGGTTCGCTGTGACATAGACGACCTCCATTGCTAGTTTAGAATAGCTCAGATGTTCCTCTAAATGTGTGAGAAGAAATTTCCTCTCTAGCACCAGACAGAAACTTGTGAGGAAAAAACAAGGCTGTTAGCTGAGGTCCTACAGGCAGGGAATTAGTTGATGATATGCTGATGTTTGGGTGTTTGTTATCTTGTGATGTGTTCCCCACCCTCCCCTCTCTCTCCCTTTCTAGTTGTGATAATGAACAATATTAATGATATGGCTGATGTTTGGGTGTTTGTTATCTTGTGATGTGTTCCCCACCCTCCCCTCTCTCTCCCTTTCTAGTTGTGATAATGAACAATATTAATGATATGGCTGATGTTTGGGTGTTTGTTATCTTGTGATGTGTTCCCCACCTCCCCCTCTCTCCCTTTCTAGTTGTGATAATGAACAATATTAATGATATGGCTGATGTTTGGGTGTTTGTTATCTTGTGATGTGTTCCCCACCCTCCCCCTCTCTCCCTTTCTAGTTGTGATAATGAACAATATTAATGATATGGCTGATGTTTGGGTGTTTGTTATCTTGTGTGTGTTCCCCATAATCCTCTTCCCTTAGATATAACATATTTGATAGGTATTTTGGGTGTTTTTTTTATCCCATTTCTCCTTTTAGCAAATTAATCCTCCTATTGTGTAACATTTGTTCTTTTTGTTTGTATCATTCGTCACCACACCTGCCTCCTCTACTCTCTTTCTATTTGTGGATATGAGCATATTATATGCTGATTTTTGTTTTTATCTTATGTGTCCCCACTCCGCACTTTCCTTCAGGAAAGAAAAAATTGGCATTTTGTTTTGCATTTTTATGGCTGCCTGTTGCACTGAGGTATAACATAAGTTTGTTCTCTGTTTATGTCTGTTATTACTGGCTGACTCATTATTTATTTTTTATTATTATTATTACTTTATTTGATTTCCCACTGTTTTTTTGTTGGTTGAAGCCCAGTGAGTTTCTTTATTCAGCTGTGAGGTGAAAAAGCATTTGAAGTGAAGTGATAGTCCATTCTCAGGGCAAAAGCCCATGAGAAAGTCTGTCAGTATCTTCTGTAAGCCTTGATATCAATGAATGAATCAATCAATCAATTGCTTGATTAATCAATCAATCTCTCTTTCTCCACCCTCACAGGATGCACACACACCACACAACACACACACACACAACACACACACACACACACAACCAAACACACACACACACACCACACACACACACCACACACCACAGACCTTATTTGATATAATATGATTGTAGTATATTCATTTTTGCAACACCCCTTTTTTGTTTTGGGTTGTTCTTGATGTCAGATTTTTTTTAATCCATGTGGTTTATGTTGATGCCAGATTCAGATTGACAAGTTAATTATAGCTGATCTTTTTACATATAATACCCACCTCAACTGTCACTTTGTTGAAATCATTAGTTGTGATCATTAAGGACAGTACCTACCCAGGGCAAGGGCTGGGTGAAGAAAAGTATGTCAATGCTTATCTGTAACTAAGGTATAAAGATTATCAACCACTAGATCAAAAAGTCAACCAACCAACAAACAAACAAACCATCCAACCAACCAACCAATCAACCAACCAACCAACCAACCAATCAACAGACCAATCAATCAATTGAAATGAGGATTTGGGTTTTTTTTTCCTTGAACAAGAGCAGTTCCATTAGGGGACTGACAGTGGAGGAAACTGACAGCAGTTCTTTTCCTTCCACCACTGGCTGGAGGATGACAACACACCTGTCTGACTGAGGGAGGGAGGGAGGGAGGGCACAGTGACCTGCATGCAGCACACTGAGGGAGGGAGGGAGGGCACAGTGACCTGCAAGCAGCACACTGCGCTGTTGCTTCAAGAGTTCTATAACTTCTGATGGGGTCCAGGAGGCAAGAGAAGGCGTGACTTATCTCAGTGACAGACAGACAGACAGAAAGACAGGCAGACAGACTGATAAACAGGCAGACAGGGAAAGAGGACAGACAGACAGCAGGCAGAGAGACAGACAGACAGACAGACAGACAGACAGACAGGCAGGCAGGACAGACAGCAAAACAGGCAGGCAGACAGACAGACAGACCAGACAGACAGATACAGGCAGACAAACAGACATAGAAAACAGACAGACAGGCAAACAGACAAACAGGCAGGCAGGCAGACAGACAGACAGACAGACAGCTGCCTGCCCGTAGTGCTGCTTGTCAGTCGAGTGACATCAGCTTCTTTACTTCCATTTCTTTTTCCTCAGAAAGACCTACAGCCCATTTTGATGTCAAAGATGATGATAGAGGGAAGGCCACGTTTAGGATGTTACTCCCTGAGAAACAGGAGCCTTGCACTGTCCCTCAGTCAGTGCCAGAGCTAGCTGTGTGCTGATTTCACAGCCCTTCTTGCTCCACCCCTCACACTGAAGCAGCAGTAGACATGGTGGATCGTGGTTTAGAGCTAAGGCGCCTGTCTAGAAAGCAAAAACTCCAGGGCAAAGTGTGCAGTGGTTCGAATCCTGTTTGGGTCCAAAATCCCCCCCCCCTATTATTAGTCCTTGAGTGGTGGTCTGGGCGCTAGTCTTTTGGATGAGAGTATAAACCAAGGTCCTACGTGTTACGCATCATTATTTAACGTATGTAAAAAAAAAAATTAAACCCACAGCAACAAGGGGGTTGTCCCTGGCAAAATTCTATTGAAAAAGCCACTCTGATAGGGAAACAAATACAATTGTAGACAGGGAAAAAAGGGGTAGGTGCTGCACTTGTGGCAAAGCACTCTCCCCTGGGGGAGAGCAGCCCAAAAGAAATCTGCTGTGACATAAAGTGGTACAAAATAAAAAAAAAATTAATGTGCCTGTTGTTGTCAGTGAATTGCGCGCGGCGCGCGCGCGTGTGTGTGTGTGTGTGTGTTGTGTGTGTGTGTGGTGTGTGTGTGTGGTGTGTGGTGTGTGTGTGTGTGTGTGTGTGGTGCATGGGATTTCTGGCTTCTGAGTGTTGTCCACAGCATGAGAAGACCAATGTGTCTGTGCAGGCCTTGTCTAAGACGCATGTGTCCATTTGACATGCCTGCACCTCTCACATTGGCTATGCTGCACCTCTCACATTTGGGACATCTGCGCACCTTCTCACATTTGGGACATACTGCCTGCACCCTCTCACATTTGGGACATACTGCCTGCACCCTCTCACATTTGGGACATACTGCCTGCACCCTCTCACATTTGGGACATACTGCCTGCACCCTCTCACATTTGGGACATACTGCCTGCACCTCTCACATTTGGGACATACTGCCTGCACCCTCTCACATTTGGACATACTGCCTGCACCCTCTCACATTTGGGACATACTGCCTGGACCTTCTCATATTTGGGACATACTGCCTGACCTTCTCATATTGGGACATACTGCCTGACCTTCTCATATTTGGGACATAGTGCCTGGACCTTCTCATATTTGGGACATACTGCCTGGACCTTCTCATATTTGGGACATACTGCCTGGACCTTCTCATATTTGGGACATACTGCCTGGACCTTCTCATATTTGGGACATAGTGGGTTAAGAGGGGGGGGGGGAGGATCAACGCAGTATGTCACAAAATGGGAATACTGGGTTACTCACCCATGTCAAAAAAGAATACATTTAAGTAATGAATTTCAATACTTTCCAGTAGGGACATAGGAGTGACCATGATCTTGTAATGATGACATTCCAACTCTGTCTCCAAAAAAATCACAAGCAGAACAACATTTGGATCAAGTTTGACCTCAGAAACTGAAGGATCCAGAGGTAGCAGACATTTTTCAGGCAAGGATAGGTGGGAAGTTTGCAGCACTCGCTCTGATAGACTCATATGATAGGATATAGATACATTGACCGATGGTTTCAACACAGCAGTGACTGAAACTGCATGCGAATTTCTTGGCAAACATGAAACCTTGGCTCACACCTAACATCCTCCAACTATGTAACAAACCTTGAGAATTGAAAAAAAGAAAAATGAAACACAGCAAAGAGCAGAACAATATAGACAAACAGACTGACAGACAGACAAACAGACAGACAAACAGACAGACACATGACTAAGCAAACATCGATATGTCCTAAATATGATTTAATTTTTGCGTGGCTCTGTTTGGGGGCTTGGGATTTGCGTACTAAGAAGACACAGGCGAGAAACAAGGATTTGCATAATCATCATTACAGCGGTGATTTTCCAGGAACACCTATCATATTCAAATTAATATACACCTACGTGATTATACACAGATGATACCATTATCATAATCTCACCAAATTTGCACTCACAACACACACACCACACACAACACACACACACACACAACAACATACATACATACATACATACATACATACATACATACATACATACATACATACATACATACATACATACATACATACATACATACACTAACATACATACATACATACACTACACACAACACAACGCACACAACACACAACACAGACACGCACACACACACACACACACACACACACACACACACACACACACACACACACACACACACCACACACACACACACACACACACACAACACCAGTAAACATATAAAAATTATATCAAAGATATATATAGCACAACACCGGGGTCCGACGGGGCTGAAAACGGCTCTTTGGCTGGCATCTGTGCTCAAAACGACACCTTTTTCGGGCTGGGGGTGGGTATGCTTTCGCGCACGCGCGCGCGCGCTGGTGTTTGTTAGTGTGTTTGTTGGTGTGCGCGCATGTGGCGGACACCCTCCACTTTGCTGTGCTGCATCATATTGCTGTATACTGTCATTATTCTTGTGCCCAATGCTTGTTTTTGTCGCGTACACTGACCCCTTTCCTTCCCGCAAACTACCTTTCTTAGCTCTTCGGGGCCCTCCTGTCGCCACAAATCCGGCGCCACACCTATCCAAGATGGCGGGAGAGAGTGTATGCATACAGTTCGATACTGTCCTGGTGCCGTGGGGTCTTTTACGTGCCAAAGTCGGGGTCCGACGGGGCTGAAAACGGCTCTTTGGCTGGCATCTGTGCTCAAAACGACACCTTTTTCGGGCTGGGGGTGGGTATGCTTTCGCGACGCGCGCGCGCGCTGGTGTTTGTTAGTGTGTTTGTTGGTGTGCGCGCATGTGGCGGACACCCTCCACTTTGCTGTGCTGCATCATATTGCTGTATACTGTCATTATTCTTGTGCCCAATGCTTGTTTTTGTAGCGTACACTGACCCCCTTTCCTTCCCGCAAACTATCTTTCTTAGCTCTTCGGGGCCCTCCTGTCGCTACAAATCCGGCGCCACACCTATCCAATATGGTGGGAGAGAGTGTATGCATACAGTACGATACTGTCCTGGTGCCGTGGGGTCTTTTACCGTGCCAAAGTCGGGGTCCGACGGGGCTGAAAACGGCTCTTTGGCTGGCATCTGTGCTCAAAACGACACCTTTTTCGGGCTGGGGGTGGGTATGCTTTCGCGCACGCGCGCCCGTGCTGGTGTTTGTTAGTGTGTTTGTTGGTGTGCATGCATGTGGCGGACACCCTCCACTTTGCTGTGCTGCATCATATTGCTGTATACTGTCATTATTCTTGTGCCCAATGCTTGTTTTTTGTCGCGTACACTTACCCCCTTTCCGTCAAGCAAACTACCTTTCTTAGCTCTTCGGGGCCCTCCTGTCGCTACAAATCCGGCGCCACACCTATCCAAGATGGCGGGAGAGAGTGTATGCATACTGTACGATACTGTCCTGGTGCCGTGGGGTCTTTTACCGCGCCAAAGTCGGGGTCCGACGGGGCTGAAAACGGCTCTTTGGCTGGCATCTGTGCTCAAAACGACACCTTTTTCGGGCTGGGGGTGGGTATGCTTTCGCGCACGCGCGCGCGCGCTGGTGTTTGTTAGTGTGTTTGTTGGTGTGCATGCATGTGGCGGACACCCTCCACTTTGCTGTGCTGCATAATATTGCTGTATACTGTCATTATTCTTGTGCCCAATGCTTGTTTTTTGTAGCGTACACTGACCCCCTTTCCTTCACGCAAACTACCTTTCTTAGCTCTTCGGGGCCCTCCTGTCGCCACAAATCCGGCGCCACACCTATCCAAGATGGCAGGAGAGAGTATATATATACAGTACGATAACGTCCTGGTGCCGTGGGGTCTTTTACCGTGCCAAAGTCGGGGTCCAACGGGGCTGAAAACGGCTCTTTGGCTGGCATCTGTGCTCAAAACGACACCTTTTTCGGGCTCGGGGTGGGTATCCTTTCGCGAACGCGCGCGCGCGCTGGTGTTTGTTAGTGTGTTTGTTGGTGTGCGCACATGTGGCGGACACCCTCCACTTTGCTGTGCTGCATCATATTGCTGTATACTGTCATTATTCTTGTGCCCAATACTTGTTTTTTATCGCGTACACTGACCCCCTTTCCTTCACGCAAACTACCTTCCTTAGCTCTTCGGGGCCCTCCTGTCGCCACAAATCTGGCGCCACACCTATCCAAGATGGCGGGAGAGAGTGTATGCATACAGTACGATACTGTCCTGGTGCCGTGGGGTCTTTTACCGTGCCAAAGTCGGGGTCCGACGGGGCTAAAAACGGCTCTTTGGCTGGCATCTGTGCTCAAAACGACATTTTTGGGGGGCTGGGGGTAGGTATGCTTTCGCGCACGCGCGCGCGCGCTGGTGTTTGTTAGTGTGTTTGTTGGTGTGCGCGCATGTGGTGGACACACTCCATTTTGCTGTGCTGCATCATATTGCTGTATACTGTCATTATTCTTGTGCCCAATGCTTGTTTTTTGTCGCGTACACTTACCCCCTTTCCTTCCCGCAAACTACCTTTCTTAGCTCTTCGGGGCCCTCCTGTGATCATTAAGGACAGTCCCCACCAGGATAAGGGCTGGAAAAGTATGTCAATACTTGTCTGTAACCCTTGGTTATAAAAAGATATTACCAATAAATCTATGAGTCAACCAACCAGCCAGCCAGCCAGCCAACCAACTAACCAATCAATCAATTATTCTTTTAGTCAATCAATCAACCAACCAACAAATCAATCAACTGATCAACCAACCAATCAGAAATGAATGAATGAATCATTCAGTAATTGAATCCATCAATCATTAATCAATCAATCATCCATCCAACCAATCCTTCAATCAATCAATCAATCAATCAATCAATCAATTGTTCAATCAATCAATCCTTCAATCAATCAATCAATAAATCAACAATTCAATAAATCAATCACTCAATCAATCAGTTGGAGAGAGAACTTCAGATTTTTTTTTCCTTGAACATGGAACAGTTCCAATAATGGAGATAATCCTGGACTGAAAGTGAGGGAAACTGACAGCAGTTTATTCCCCTCCACCACTGGCTACAGAATAATTACAGACCTAAGGGAGGGAGGGCACAGTGACCTGCAGCACACTGCACTGTTGCTTCAAGAGTTTTACAACTTCTGAACCCAAGGATGGGGTCTGGAGGCAAGAGAAGGTGTGATTTATCTCAGTAATAGACAGACAGAAGACAGACATATAAACAGGCAGACTGACAGACATAAACAGGCAGACAGACCGAAGACAGGCAGACAGACAAACATATAAACAGGCAGACCTACAGACATAAACAGGCAGACAGACAGAAGACAGGCAGACAGATAAACAGACAGGCAGACAGACAAACAGACAGACAGACAGGGATATAGACAGACAGGCAGACAAGCCAACAGGCAGACAGACAGACAGATAAACAGACAGAAAAACAGGAAGACAGACAGGAAGACAAAGAGACAGGCAGACAGACCAACAGACAGACAAACAGATGATGTGAGAGTAAAATACAGACATCAGTGCAATACACATCACATTTTGTCTTACTTAAAACAACTGAGCAGTTACTAGTAGTGTGTGTTTCATTGGAAAAGAGCTGTCATTTAGGCTCATCAAGATAAGAATCAGTAGTACTGCAAGTGTTGCCCCGCCCATGACAGTGTTAATAGTGGGTGGATCCTTGTTCAGTCAGGGAGGATGGGCAGTGTGTGCTTCCTTTCCAAACAGCTGTCATTTAGGCTCATCAAGAAAAGAATCAGTAGTACCACACGTGTTGCCCCACCCATGACAGTGGCAAAAGTGGGTGGAGCCTTGTTCAGTGAGGGAGGATGGGCAGTGCGTGAGGCAGGCCAGCTGTAGCAGACAGCAGTCTCAGAGTGTTCGATTGGAGTTTTTTCCTTTATTGTTGTTCAGCAACTTCCGAAACCTACTTTTTCCTATGTTTTTGATATGCTTTTTGTGATGTTTTTTTCTACTTGTTGCACCAGATTTGGAAAACTATTGCAGCTTGTTCTTTGGGAAATGGAAGGATTGATTCTACTTTTCATCAGTTGGTACCTCCTATATCCCAGCCCACTCCCTCCCTTTCCCCTCCCTCTTTCTACCACCCCCTTCAGTCTTGCATTGTTCCCTGCCAATGAACCAGATCACCATTGTTGATTGGCCAGGTGTGTAAGTGGCTTACCACCCCTTCCCTACTCCTCTCCACCCCTTTTCCACAGGACAGCCCCTCCCCTCTTCCAATCCAGATTCCACTAAGGCTTTCAAGAGGCAAGCAGTTCAAGGGGACAGGATAGCTGGTGGTTAGAGTGATGCTCTTGTGAGCTGCTGACCAGGGTTCGAATCTAGTTCCAGAGGTCTTTTCCTCTAGAGTTAACATCAGTGCCCACTCCACTTTTCAAAAATTCATTTGGATGAGATTATAAACTGAAGTCCCCTGTGCCAAGGCATGCAGAACATCATCCTAACACTCTAAAACCTGTTCTGCTTTATGAAAGAGTAGGCCATTGTGAGCTAGTTAGTGTGGATGAAAAAATGTTCAAAACTGCATACACATGGGGCTGGATGCAAAAAAACCCACATGAGTGCCAATTCCATTGTACAGAGCCAAGTTTGTCACAAAGAAACAGGGTACAGTGTACCAAAAATGACCCCACAACACACATTAAATAATAATATCATACAATATCATGCACCACAGAAATCTGCAGGGTCTCCTCCACACGCACAAACAAAAAAATTCGCACACACAAACAGCAGCGAACGCACGCACGCGCGCATGCATACACACCCTCCATGAATAAGCTAAAGAAGCATTTCCAAAGATGTGACGAAAACGCCGTTTTGGGCCCTTGCCACCCGCACTTTTCCGCAGTTACAGAGCCCACGGCACCAAGACCCTATCTACTCTATGCATACAAACTTCCAACCATTTTCGATGTGTGTGGCGTTTGACTTGTGACGACACCACAGCCCCGAATATGGCAACCCGCTTGTACAGAGCCAAGTTTGTCGCAAAGAAACAGGGTACAGTGTACCAAAATGACCCCCGCAACACACATCAAATAATAATATCATACAATATCATGCACCACAGAAATCTGCAGGGTCTCCTCCACACGCACAAACAAAAATAATCGCAACACAGGAACACCAGCAAACGCACGCACGCGCGCATGCATACACACCCTCTCATGAAATAAGCTGAAGAAGCCTTCCAAAGATGTGACGAAAACGCCGTTTTCGGGCCCTTGCCACCCGCACTTTTAATCAGTTACAGAGCCCACGGCACCAAGACCCTATTCTACCTATGCATACAAACTTAAAATCATATTTGATGTGTGTGGCGCTGGACTTATGGCGACACCACAGCCCCGAAGATGGCAACCCCCATGTATTTTGCCAAGTTTGTCGGCAAAGGCACGGCAAATTCTTTTATTCGAGGATAATGAATAAGCACTCGTGTGCTTTTTTACATCCAATCCCCGCCCTTATCAGAGATACATCAAGATTTTAAAAACCTCTCTAACTAAACAACAATAATAATGACCAAAATACCAAGAGCAAGAAACAATACCAAGTAGCAAACAACAGACAAGAAATAAGAAAGCAATACAAATAAGTAATTTTTTGAAAGGCAGCATTAGAATAAAATAAGCAAGTAAATCATGATATTAGATTTAAAAAAGCGCATAAAGACAAAATAGACCAATACATACTGAAACAATCCACACACACACAAAATAAGTCATATAAACAAAATTTTTAAAGGAGAAAAAATCTACACACACACATTCATTATTCATTCACTATTCACTAAGGTTCGCCTGCATGTCATCAATAAACTTCATTCTAAAAAGAACTATCAAAAATCAAGAAGGAACGCCTTCGGAAAAAGCACAACTACAAAACAACAATCTGACAATCAGTAAGATAAAGGAACAAGCGGTAAGTAAACGAACAGGTCACTGCAGGTACACATTCTCTCCCTCTGGACAAAAAGAGAGAGAAAAAAAAAAGGACAACAGAAACAATTATAGTTTCTGAGGGAAATCATATTTTATAGTCTACACACTGAACGCTATTATTACCTTAGCACTCATTTTTATAACCTGCTGTCCTGCGGAGAGATTTACATGCAGGGTGTGCGGGATATGTACTTAGAAGGCCTTCTCTCACTCCCTTTTTATGTGTGGGGAAGTGGGTAGCAATAGTCTATTATGCCAAACAGAGAACATCTACAATAGAATACCTTTTTTTTGAAAAGCATGCTAGGAAAAATATTAAAAATACAATTTACATTATTTGTCTTATTTTGCCTATATATCCATTGGTCCATGTTGCGCTAATGTGCGACGCCTAGAATTCCCTCCCCTGACCATGAAAAACACAGTGGCCTTCTTTAAAACTACTAAAATTCATAAAGATTATCGCCCCATGCCTTGAATTGCCTCCCTTAGCAAGAACGCTGTTGTCTTCTTTGTTCTTACTAAAATTCATAAAGGAACGCCGTTTCAAGGGAGTTAATTAAAGAAACCTACAAAATAACTTGCTCCACGAAGAATTCTTTCATGTCTAGTTTTGAAAATATGATATAATTTACATCCCTAAAATACCACTCTGACGGTAGATATCCCAAGATCATTATTTTGCTCGACTTCAGAAGACATTTTGTTTCAAACTCAAAGAAATCATGCCGATACATGGGACACTCTATAGAGTATATACTTTTTCTGGAGAGAGAATGAATGACTAATGAGAGAGAGAGAGAGAGGAGAGAGAGAGAGAGAGAGAGAGAGAGAGAGAGAGAGAGAGAGAGAGAGAGAGAAGACAGAGACAGAGAGCAGACAGACAGACAGACAGACAGACAGACAGACAGACAGACAGACAGAGAATTATCTCATTGCATTTAACTTGCATAATGCAGCTTGGGGAATCGCTTAATTAGAAAGTGTAAAGTCCGCGTTTGATATACAGATCCATGTTCAATATTCGTTTGTGCCCTAAACTGTCTCTAGACCGTGACGGATGGTCTGGGTGATAGTCTTCCAGGTGAGATGATAAACCGAGGTCACGTGCGCAACACGCATTTAGCACGCGTAAAAGAATCCACAACAACAAGAGAGTTGGCAAAATTTGTGCCCCCCCCCCCAACTCTGATAGGGAAACACATACACATGCAGACAGGAGATCAGGCCGAATTTTACACAGAGAAATCTGCCGTGATTCTAAGTTGTATTTAGTAGAAATGATGTTTCTGTGTCAGAACAATGCCCAACTATATAATTTATTATGGGTTCCTGAGAAAAAAAATTGACGTGTTCCCTCAAGGCTCTGAAATGTTTTACAACATTCAAAATAGTTTCATAAAATGTTCACGTATTATAGAGAATATGTAAAGCTTCTGGAACATTCTATGAAATTTTGGGGAGTTCCTGACGTCTTTGAAATATTCTGTGGATCTCCTGAGGTTTCCAGGAACATTTTAGTCTTTACCTGTGGCAGATATGGGCTGTTTGTTGCTATATAATTTGTTAATATTTCATTTTATACAACTTTATGTCACAGCAGATTCATCTGCGTGAAATTCGGGCTGCTCTCTCCGGGGAGAGCGCGTCGCCACAAGTGCAGTGCCTACCCATTATTATTTTTTTTTTCCTGTCTGCAACTGTATATGTTTCCCTATCAGAGTGGCTTTTTTCTACAGAATTTTCCGGGGACATCTCACCTGTTGCCGTTGGTTCCCTTACGTGCGCTAAATAATGATGTGCAACACACGGGACCCCGGTCTATTGTCTCATCCGAAAGACTATAATGGACTCTTCTTCTTCTTCTTCTTCTTTTCTCGTTCGCTTTACATCGTAAGATGTGTTTGGGACAATTATTTCATGTCCTTTCCAGCTCTTCTCTGGGTCAGCCACACAATTTTCCACAGGTCGCTGTATAGCGTGTATCTTTGAAGGGTGTGCTCGTTAGCCTAGCGCAGCAGTAAGTGAAAGAGGAATGAAGAACGTGCGTGAAATAGAGATTATTACTGTAGCTCCTAATTAGAGAGCGTAGTCGAAAAGTCTAGGTTTCCGAACTGTTATGTTTACTTAGAGAACACTTTAAAAAAATTGACACATTATTTTCTTTATAATTATATAGAACTACTTTCTATAGATTGAATATTGTTCGGAGACATTTCAGCAAAATTTAAAAAAAGGCTTTAAACTTGATTGGTTCCTAAGTCAACTTGTTCTACGTCTGGAGAAGACTGAAAAGCTGGAAAGTGTACGCGACAAAAAAGATAGTATTTCTCACAAGAATAATGACATTATACAGCTATATGATGCACTAGGGCGAAGTGGAGGGTCCCCGCCACATGCGCGCACACAAAGGAACACACTGACAAACACCAGCGCGCACACGCTTCTCCCGCATGCATACCCACCCCATGCCTGAAAAAGTTGCCGTTTTGAGCACAGATGCCAGCCAAAGAGCCGTTTTCAGCCACGTTCAATCTCCACTTTTGCACAGTAAAAGACTCCACGGCACCAAGACAATATCGTACTGTATGCAGAAACTCTGTCCCACCATCTTGGATAGGTGTGTCGCCGGATTTGTGGCGACACGAGAGCCCCAAGCGCTAAGAAAGCGCGTTTGGCCGAAGGAAAGCTGTTAAGTGTACGCGACAAAAAACAAGCATTGGGCACAAGAATAAGGACAATATACAGCAATATGATGCACCAGGGCAAAGTGGAAAGTCCCCGCCACATGCGTGCACACAAACAAACACACTGACAAACACCAGCGGCGCGCGTGCGTGGATGCATACCCACCCCCTGCCCGAAAAAGGTGCCGTTTTGAGCACAGATGCCAGCCAAAGAGCCGTTTTCAGCCCCGTTCAACCCCCCTTTTGCACTGTAGAAGACCCCAAGGCATCAAGACAATATCGTACTGTATGCAGACACTCTTTCCCACCATCTCGGATAGGTGTGGCGCCGGATTTATGGCGACACGAGAGCCCCCAAGAGCTAAGAAACAGCAATATGATGATCCAGGGCAACGTGTAGGGTCCCCGCACATGTGCGAAAACAAACAAACACACTGACAAACTTCAGCCTGCGCGCGCATGCACGCATGCAAACCCTCCCCCCGCCGAAAAAGGTGCCGTTTTGAGCTCAGATGCCAGCCAAAGAGCCGTTTTCAGCCCCGTCCAACCCCCACTTTTGCACTGGTAAAAGACCCCACGGCACCAATACAATATTGCACTGTATGCAGATACTCTCTCCCACCAGCGAGCGCGCGCACGCGCGCACGCTTACACCCCCCCGGGCCCCCCTATGCATAAGCTGAAGAAGGCGCAAAAGATGTGACGAAACGCCGGTTTCGGGCCCCTGCCACCGCACTTTAGCACAGTTACAGAGCTCGAGGCACAAGACCGTACCCTACGCTATGCATACAACCTTTACAACCATTTTTTGTGTGTGTGGCGCCGAAATTGTGGCGACACCGCTGCCCCGAAGATGGCAACCTCGCTCTCACGGGGCCAAGTTTGTCTGGAGGAAGCGTGGTACAGTGTACGCATAGATGACCCCGAGAAAACACACCAAATAATATTTTCATACGAATGCGATGCATCACAGCAAACTGCAGGGTCTCCGCCACAGGTTCACACACAAACAAACGCACTGACAAACACCAGCGAGCGCGCGCACGTGCGCACGCATGTACACCCCCGTATGCATAAGCTGAAGAGGGCGCAAAACATGTAGCGAAACGCCGGTTTCGGGCCCCCGCCACCCGCACTTTTGCACAGTTACAGAGCCCACGGCACCAAGACCGTGTCCTACGCTATGCATACAACCTTTACAAACATTTTCGATGTGTGTGGCGCCAGAATTGTGGCGACACCGCTGCCCCGAAGATGGCAACGCCGCTGTGACGGGGCCAAGTTTGTCGGGAGGAAGCGTGGTACAGTGTACGCATAGATGTGTGCACGCATGTGGAGGGGACCCTGCACTTGGCTGTGGTGCATGATATTGCTGTGTATTGTCATTATTATCGTGCGCCCTGCTTGTTTTTTGTTGCATACACAGTAGCAGATTTCCTTGCAAGGAACTAGCTTTCTCAGCTCTGGAGGGCCGCGGAGTCGCACGAGTCCGGCGCCACACACATAGAAAATGGTAGAATAGGGTGTATGCATACAGTGCCATATTGTCTTGGTGCCTTGGGGTCTAAAACCGTGCAAAAGTTGGGGTAGGACGGGCCTGAAAACGACTCTTTGCGCCAAACCGCACCTTTTCGGCCGGGGGTCGGGTATGCGTACGCGTATGCGCGCGTGCGCAGGTGTTTGTCAGTGTGTTTGTTTGTTTGCATGCATGTGGACGGGACCCTGCACTTGGCTGTGGTGCATGATATTGCTGTAGATTGTCATTATTATCGTGCGCCCTGTTTGGTTTTTGTTGCGTACACCGTAGCAGATTTCCTTGCAAGAAACTAGATTTCTCAGCTCTTGAAGGCCACGGAGTCGCCACGAGTCCGACGCCACACACATGGAAAATGGCAAGAGAGGATGTATGCAGACAGTGCTATATTGTCTTGGTGCCTTGGGGTCTGTAACCGTGCAAAAGTCGGGGAAGGACGGGCCTGAAAACGACTCTTTGGGTCCCGTCTTTGCCCCAAACCGCACCTTTTTGGCGAGGGGTGGGTATGCGTTCGCGCACGCGTGCGAGCGCAGGTGTTTGTCAGTGTGTTTGTTTGTGTGCACGCATACGGAGGGGACCCTGCACATGGCTGCGGTACATGATATTGCTGTGTATTTTTATTATTATTGTGCACCCTGCTTGGTTTTTGTTGCGTACACCGTAGTAGATTTCTTTGCAAGAAACTAGCTTTCTCAGCTCTTGAGGGCCGCGGAGTTGCCACGAGTCCGACGCCACACACATGGAAAATGGCAGGAGAGGGTGTATGCATACAGTGCCATATTGTCTTGGTGCCTTGGGGTCTGTAACCGTGCAAATGTTGGGATAGGACGGGCTTGAAAACGACTCTTTGGGTCCCGTCTTTGCCCAAAACCGCACCTTTTTGGCCTGGGGGTGGGTATGTGTGCGCGCACGCGCGCGTGTGCAGGTGCTTGTCAGTGTGTTTGTGTGCGCGAATGTGGAGGGGACACTGCACTTGGCTGTGGTGCATGATATTGCTGTATATCGGCATTATTATTGTGCGCCCTGCTTGGTTTTTGTTGCGTACTCCGTAGCAGATTTCCTTGCAAGAAACTAGCTTTCTCAGCTCTTGAGGGCCGCGGAATCGCCATGAGTCCAGCGCCACACACCTGGAAAATGGCAGGAGAGGGTGTATGCATACAGTGCCATATTGTCTTGGTGCCTTAGGGTCTGTAACCGTGCAAAAGTTGGGGTAGGACGGGCTTGAAAACGACTCTTTGGGTCTCGTCTTTGCCCAAAACCGCACCTTTTTGGCCGGGGGTGGGTTTGCGTGCGCGCACGCGCGCGTGCGCAGGTGCTTGTCAGTGTGTTTGTTTGTGTGCGTGCATGTATGCTTTCATACATATACATACATACATACATACATCATACACATACATACATACATACATACATACATACATACATACATACATACATACATACATACATACATACATACATACACATACATACATACATACATACATACATACATACATACATACATACATACTACATACATACATATCATACATACATACATACATACATATCATACATACATACATACATACATACATACTAATACATACATACATACATAATAATAGAATAGATAGATAGATAGATAGATAGATAGATAGATAGATAGATAGATGAAGATAGATAGATAGATAGATAGATAGATAGATAGATAGATAGATAGATAGATAGATAGATAGATAGATAGATCCACACTAAAACCAGGCCTTTTTCAATACCAAATTCTTGGCATGCATTTCTATTCTTCAGAAAAAAACTGGTTGAAAAACAAATAAAAGAGAAAACACTCCGGTCACCCCACCCCTCCACCCCCACCACCAAACTGAGATAGTGCCATGGTCAGACAAAAGAAAAATATGAACAACATGAAAAAAGAAGGACGAATATCAAGTTAGACCTACAACACAAAAGTCTTACATGCCCTATTCATATAGACAAACCAAAACAATATCATGATAAAACTGTGTTTAAAAGCTGTATGTCGGCTAGCATAGTTATAATTATTTTATAATATTTGAAACTGGGTCCTCAGCACACCTGTAGTTGTGTGGTTCGTGTACGTGTAT
>JASPKP010002022.1:0-25042 GCA_030674155.1 Stramonita haemastoma | reverse complement strand
TTTGCCTTTATCAGGAAAAACATAAGAAAAAAAAAACAAAAAAAAAAAGAAAACAAAAAACCAACAATAACAAAAATTTAAAAAATTTAAACCAAAAAAAAAAAACAAAACCCCAAAAGAAAACCCAAAAACAACAGTAACAAAACAACCCAAAAAAAACAAGGCCAGAAAAAAAAAACCATGCAAAATAGAAAACCAAAAAAAGCACATCCCCGCAGAAAAAAAAACCCAAGAAATAACATTTAAAATTGTTGGAGGGATGAAAAAAAAGGTCTAAAAAAAAGAAAGTAAAAAACAAGAGATTTTTTAAGAGTGAAAAACAACTGAAAACATCCTCTCACCCCCCTTAAAATCATTCTATAAATAAAAAAATAATAATGGAACTTATTGGGCGCAAAAATCATATAAAAAACAAATCAAAGCGTTTCATTCGACCTATACATCACACAAGAAAATCGATAAAAATCTTTGGTCCTTGAAAATTTTCGAACGAATTCAACACGAAAAGCGCCACACGCCGCAAACACACACACACACACAAAACCCCACACACACCCACACGCGCGGCCCCGGCGCGCGCGCGTACACACACACACACCCCCAAAACCACCACACACCCCCAAAAACACCACCCCACACACCCCCAACACACAAAGGCTATACACTTTGGCGGGTTAGGAAAATGTCGGCGGGGGCCCCCGGGGGGGCCCAGACAAGAGATGGAAACAGGAGAAAATCTTGGGTTTTGAAATAAATAAATCAACTGGGGGTTAACCCTTTTTTAAAAATGTTTGAGAAGTTGGAAGTGATTAAAAGGGTTTTTTGTTTTCCCCAAAACTTTTTTCCCCCAATGCTAAAATCTTTAAAAAGGGAAAAAAAATTTTTTAAACGATTATAATTATGGGAAAAAAAAGTATTACCCAATACCCCAAACTAATAAAACAGAGAAAGGAGATAGGAGAGAGAGAGGGGAGGAAGGGGAGGGGGGAGAGGAAAAGAAGAGAGAGAGAGGAGAGGGAGAGAGGGGGTGAGAGAGAGGAAAAGAGAGAAAAGAGAGAGAGAGGGGGAAGAGAGGGGAGAGGGGAGAGGGGAGGGGGAGAGGAGAGGGGGAGGGGGAGGGGGAGAAGAGAGAGGGGGGAAGGGTAAGAGGGGAGAGGGAAAAATTAGAGAAAATAAAAAATCAAAAACCCTTTTTAATAAAAAAAAACTTTTTGCCTTTAATTTTCCCTTGGGAACAAAAAAAAAAACCCCAGCATGATTTCCCCCCCCGATTTCTTTTTGGGGGGCTGAAACCCCCCTCCCCTTTCCCCGGGTTTCCCCCCCCCCATCAACCCCCCGGTCCCCCCCCCCACAACTCACAAAAACACCCCCCCCCCCCCCCCAAAAACGCCCCCTCCCCCCCACAAAAAAACAGCCACCCACTCATTTCAACCCAATAAAACCCAATTTTTTTTTTGGACATATTAATAGTCCCCTCTCTCTCTACCAGTCTTCTCCCAAAACTTGTTTTCCTTCACCACCACACCCCACACCCCACAAAACACACACACACACACACACAAAACCCACACACAACACCCCCAACACACACACAAACCACACACACACACACTCCCCACACACAAAACACACACACAAAACTCTTCTTCCTTCTCTCCCCTCTCTCTTTTCTCTCTCTCACACACCACACATACAACCCCCACACACACACACACAAAACACACACACCCCAACAAAACCCCACAACACAAAACACACCACACACACACCCCAAACACACACTTGAATTCTTTTCGTCTTGCTTTGTTTTTTATGCAAAAATGTTTTAAAGCTTTAGTCAGTTGTTGGGCCTTTTTTGGGTGTCTTTTCCCAAAACAGACTTTTTTTGTGTCTCCCCACGGCTGGGGGCTTTTCAGTGAAATTCCACCCAAAAAGGGTTTCCGTGGGGACGCTGTGGCGGGGCCCTTCGTTTTCTTTTAGGGAAAATAAATGGTGGGTTGGTAGTGGTGGGGGGGATGGTGGTGATGACGGGGTTTAGTGGGGGTTTGGGTGGTGGTGAGGGGGGGGGGGTGGAGGGAAAGGGTTTTGGGGGTAGTGGGGGTTTTTAATTGTGTAGTGGGGTAAAACCTTTTGGGGGCAGGTGGGGGTGGTTTGGGGTAGTGGTTTGAGGGGAGGTTGGGGTGACGAAATTTGTTTTTTAAACGGGTTTTGTTTTGGGTTTTTTTTTTGAAAGGTTTTTTTTGTTTTCTGTTTTTTCTCTTTTTTTCTCTATGGGGGAAAATTGTTTTTTTGAAGTTGTCGATGGGGGGGTGGTGGTGGTGGTGGTTTTTGGGGGGTTTGGTGGTGGTGGGGGTTTGGGGGTTTGTTGTGGGTTGGGGGTTTGGATGGGGGGTATGGGAAATTGAGGGGTCTTTTGTCTGTGATGTTGTTGACGTGTGGGTGGGGGTGGTGGTAGGGGGGGGGGGTGGTGGTGGGGTTGTGTGTGTGTGTGTGTGTTTTTTGGGGGGGGTTGTGTTTTGTGTTGTGTTTTTTGGTTTGGGTTTGTGTGTGTGTTGTGTGTTTTATGTTGGGGAGGTTTTGTGTGGTGGTTGTGGGGGTGTGGGGGGAATTTTTAAATTTCATTGAAAGCTTTTTAAAAACTTGTGATTTTAGTGTATGTGTGTGTGAGTGTGTGTGTTTTTTGTTTGGGTTGTGTGTGTGGGGGTTGGGGGTTGTGTGTATGGGGTTTTTTTGTGTCTTGTTGTGTGTGTTGTGTGTTTAAATTTTCATTAAAATTTCTTTTTTCAACTTGTGTTTTTTTAGTTTTATGTGTTTTGTGAGTGTGTGTGTGTGTGTGTGTGGTGGGGTGTGTGGGTGTGTGTGTGTGTGGGGTTTTGTGTGGGGTTGTTTTGTGT
The DNA here is from genome assembly GCA_030674155.1 of Stramonita haemastoma. Classification (NCBI taxonomy): domain Eukaryota; kingdom Metazoa; phylum Mollusca; class Gastropoda; order Neogastropoda; family Muricidae; genus Stramonita; species Stramonita haemastoma. Next base: position 22,148 of record JASPKP010002022.1, on the reverse strand, counting down.
GTGTGTTTTTGGGGGGGGTTGTGTTTTATGTGTGTGTGTGTGCTTGTGTGTGTTGTGTGTGTGTGTTTTAATTTCATTGAAAGTTTTTTTACAATTTTTGTTTTTTTTAAGGGTTGAATTTGTTTGGGGAGTGTGGGGTGTTTTTTGTTTTTATGTGTGTGTGTGTTTTTTGTGTTTTTTTGTGTGTGTTTTTGGTGTGTGTTGTGTGAAATTGGGTTGTGTGTTTGGGGGTGTGTGTGTGTGGGGGTGTGAAAGGGTGGGGTTTTGTGTTTGGGGGGTGTGTGGGGGGTGTGTGTGTGGGGCTGTGTCTGTTTTGTGTCTGTGTTGTGTCGGGGGGTTTCTGTGTGTGGATTTGGGTTTTTTGGGGGGTTTTGTTTGGGTTTTTTGTGGTGTAGGGTTTGTGTGAATGGTGTGTATTTTGTCCCGTGATGGTGTGTCCCATGCATGTGGGGCTTTCATGAAAATTTTGGTGGATAGGGTTTTGTATGTTTTGTGGCGTTACCCATGTGAGGGGCGATGGGGGACTGTATGACGCAGTGGGGTTTTTTTTCAAAGGGCGGGTTTTTTTTTTCTTTCTTTTTTTGTCAATTTTTTGCCCGTTGTTTTTTTTGATTTTGGGATGATGTTTTTTTATGGAAACCGGGGGTAGTGTAGTGAAATGTGTGGGGCGTTGGGGGCATGTATTTGTGGTGGGGGTTTGGGGGTGGTTTGGGAACCCTATACGGGCCCTGTATTGTTTTGGGGGGTTGGCTTGTTGTATTTTTAGCTTATTGCGTTGGGGGGGAAGTGGAGTGGGAGTGGAGTGGAGTGGAGTGGGGCCCGCAGTTTTTTTTTGAAAGGGGGAGGGGAAAGTGGAGGGAAAGGGGAAAGTGGAAGGTGGAGTGCGGGGGTATGTGGTTTTGTGGGGGGAAGGGAGTGGAGTGTAATGTTGTGTAGTGTAGTTTTAGTGTAACATGGTGTATTTGTAGGCAGTGTAGCCCAGCCGCAAAATATGCTTGTAGTGCAACGCGCGTAGTGTAGTGTGTGTAGTTTGTTTTAACGTAGTGTAGTGTAGGGAAAGTGAAAGTGTAGTGTTAGTGTGGGAATTTGGTGTAGTTTTTAGTGTTGTAGGTGGTTAGTGTAGTGTAGTGTAGTGTAAGTGTATTTTGGTATGTAGTGTAGTGTAGTGTTTTTTGGGCAGTAAAGTGGAGGGAGTGGAGTGAGGGGAGTGTAAAAAGTGTTAAAGTGAAATGTATGTAGTGTAGTGTAGTTAGGGGGGTTATGTATTTGCGGGTGCAGTGCAGTGCAGTGCATGCATTGAAAGTGCAGTGCAGTGAAGTGAAAGGGGAGTGGAGTGGATTTGTAACAAATGTTGAAAAGGTTGTACATTTTGGGGAGTGTAGAAATCCCAATTTGCATTTGGAGAGGAGTGGATATAGTGTTTTGTAGCATAGGGGGGTTTGGAGGGGAAGTGATAGGGTTTGGATGTCTTTTACAGGTATGGGGGTGAAATGCAGGGGAAAGTACAGTCCCAAGCGCAGAAATATTGTGTTTGCCCCATGCGAGTCCCTTTTTGGGTGTCCCTGTTTTAATTTTTACCTCCCTGCCTGATAGGGTGGTGGTTTTTGTTTAATAAATTTTGAGTGTTTGAAATTCATAACACGGGGTTTCCTTTTTTTTTTCACCCTTTCCCCATTTCCGTTGCTTCCTTTTTTTTTTTGTTGCCCCAAACCCCCCCACCCCCCCACCCCCACCCCCCCCAAGGGGTTTTTCCCCCCTTCCATCCCTCCCCCCCCCCCCCCCCCCCCCCCCAAAAAAAAACCCCCCAAATGCCCTTTAAAAAACCAAAAAAAATAATATCTTTGCCTTTTGGGACAGGTTTTTACAATATATCAAGTTTTAAATCACCCTTAAAGCCCAAATTGTTTAAAACAGTTGGGTGGGTTTTTTGTGTCCCCGTGCGCCTTGGAGTGTGTCCCGGGGGGGGGGGGGGGGGGGGGGGGTTTGGGGGGGGGGGGGGGGGGGGGGAAACCCAAGTGGTTGTGTGTGTGTGTTTTTGGGTGGGGGTTAATGTGTGTTTTTGTTCGGGGGGTGTTTTTTGTGTGTGTGTGGGGTGTTTTTGGGGGTGGGGTTTTGTGTTGTGTGTGTGTTTTTTGTGTGTTGTGGGGGGTTGTTTTTTTGTTTTTTTTATTTTTATGTTTTTTGTTTTTGTGTTTTTTTTTTGGGGTTTTTGTGTGTTTTGTTTTTTGTGTGTGGTGTTTGTGTGTTTTGTGGGTGTGTGTGTGTTTGTGTGTTGTTTTTGGGGTTGTTTTTTTGGTTGGGGGGTGGTTTTGTGGTTTTCTGGGCCCGGGGGTTTTTCTTTTTCCTGTCTTTTTGTTTTTTGTCTGGGGTCTGTGTGGGGTTTTTTGTGTGGCTGTGGTGTGAGTTTTTCTTGTGTCTGTGGGGTCCTAGTGTCCCCATTTGTTTTCCTCGGGGTTGTTCTTTGTGTTTTCCGGTTTTGTTTTGTTTGGGGGTTTTTTGTGTGTGTGTGTGTGTGTTTTGGTGGTTTTGGGGGGTGTGTGTGTGTGTGTGTTGTTTGTGTGTGTGTGTGTTGGGGGGGGCTTTTTTTTTGGTGTGTTGTGTGGGGGTATGTGTGTTTTGGTTTGTCCCCAGTGCTTTGTGGGGTGTTGCGCGCGGGGGTGAAACGGGGTACCTCCCGTCCCCCCAAATGACCCTTTCCCCTTTTCATTTCCCCTTTTAAAAAAAAATTTTTAAACACTTTTAAAACCCCCTACAAACAAAACGCGACCTTAAAACTGCTGATAAGCTTGTAAAAGAAAAAAAGGAAGGGGGAGAAAGGGGGGAATACAAGAAAGAAAAAAAAAAAAGAAAAAAAAAAAAAAAGGGAAAGGAAGAAAGGGAAAGGGAAAGGGAAGGGAAGGGAAAGAAAGAAAAAAAAAAAAGGGAAAAAGAAAGAAAGAAGGGGAGAGGGGGGAGAGAGGGGGGAAAAGGAGAAAAGAGAGAGGGGGAGAGAGGGGGGAGAGAGAGATGGGGAAAAGAGAGGGGAAAGAGAAATGAATAAATAAAAGAATCAATGAATCAATGAATCAAATGAATGAAAAAAGGAAAGAAAAAGAAAAAAATGGGGGGAAAAAAAAAAAAAGACAGAAAGGCGAATATAAAAAATTAAGAAAAAAGCTATAAAAAAACAGAAAGAAAGAAAGAAAAAAAAAAAAAACCCTAAAAAAACAGGGGAAATCAAGAAATGTAGAAAAAAGAAATATCATAAAAGAAAAAAACACACGAATTAAAAGCAAAAAATACAAAAAGAAAGAAACGATCAAGCAAAAAAAAACAAAAAAAAAAAACAAAAATTTTGTTTTCCCCTTTTTGTTTTCACTGCCCTTTCACCTGTACCTGCCACAATGGCAATTTTTGAAAAACACTAAAACCTTTTTTGCTTTTCCTTTCCTCCTTGCCCTTCCCCAATTTTTCGCATGTCACACACACGTACCACACACAACACTTTTCCACACACAAAAACAAAAACAAACACAAACACAAAAAACAAAAAATTCCCCCCCGGCGCGCACCTTTAAAAACCGCATCCCACGCACGTAATGCACACACATACACACAAAAAACTAAAATTTCCCCCCCGGGTACGCAGCACCATCATGAAACCCCTTTTTCACTTTACACACACCACACACACACACACAACCACAAAACACTAAACCCCGCCACACACACAAGTACCCACACACTTTCCCACAAAACACACATTCACACACCCCAAAAACACACACACCACACACCACAAACAAAATTTTACCCCCAAAACCACCACACAACACACAACACACAACACACACCAAAAAACAAACAAAAAAACACAGGGTAAAACATACACACAGAAATGCACTAGTACACATCCCACACACACACACACACACCACACACACACACAACAACACACACACTCACACACACACACCAACACACCACACACTTGTACATACACACCAGGGAACCACGCACGCCCCAAACCACGAAAGGGCCAAGCACGCCCCGCAGGGCAACTTAATCAAACTTTTTGGGAAACCTTTCCCCTTTTTGGGTTTGCCTAACACGCATAAAAATTACCCTTGAAAACGCACAAAGGGTTTTTAACAACCATATCAAACTTTCTTCTAGTGTGATATCAAAAAAAAAAAGAAAGAAAAGAAACTTTTAAAAAAAAGGGAAAAGGGAAAAAGGGAAGGGAAAAGAAAAAAAGAAGAAAAGGGAAAGAAAGAAAGAAAGAAAAAAAAAAGGGGGAAAGAAAGAAAAACAAGAAAAAAAAGGAAAAAAAAAACAGAAAGAAGGAAAGCAAAATGAAAAAAAAAAGAAAAAAGAAAGAAAAAGAAAAAACAAAAAAGAAAAAACAAACCAGAAAAAAAAAAAAAGGAAAAGGAAAGGAAAAAACAAGAAAAAAGAAAAGAAAAATGGAAAGAAAAAAAAAATAAAAACCCGAAAAGAAAAAAAGAAAGAAAGAAAGAAAGAAAAAAAAAAAGAAAGAAACAAAAAAAACAAACAAACAAAACAAACAAAAAAAGGGAAAGAAAGAAAAAAGGGGAAAGAAAGAAAAGAAAAGAAAGGGAAAGAAAAGAAAAAAAGAGAGAGAGAGGGGGAGAGAAAGAAAGAGAGACAAAAAGAAAGAAAGAGGGGCGGGGGGGGGGGGAGAAAGGGGAAAGAAAAAAAAACAGAAAGAAAGAAAGAAAGAAAAAAAAAAGAGGAAAAGAGAAAAAAGAGAAAAAAAAAGAAAGGAGAAAAAAAAAGGAAAGGGAAAAAGAAAGAAAAGAAAAAAAGGGGAAAGGGGAAAAAGAAAGAAAAAGAGAAAAAGAAAAGATTAGAAAGAAAGAAAAAAAAGAAAAAAAAAAGAAAAAAAAAAAAGGAAAATGGAAAAGAAAAAGAAAGAAAGAAAGCAAGAAAGAAAAAAAGGGAAATGAAAGAAAGAAAAAAAAAACCAAAAAAAAAAAAAACCAAGAAACCAAGAAAAAAAGAAAAAAAAAGAAAGAAAGAAAAAAGAAAAAGAAAAAAAGGGAAAGGAAAAAAATAAAAAAGAGGGAAAGAACCCCAGAAAGGAAAAAGGGGGGAGAAAGGGGAAAAGGAAAGAAAGAAAGGAAAAAGGAAGGGAAGAAAGAAAAAAGAAAGAAAGAAAAAGAAAGAAAAAAAAGAAAGAAAGAAAGAAAAAAAAAAAGAAAGAAAAAAAGAAAAAAAATTACAAAACAAATGAATAAAATTTTAGGTCAAAAAAAGTAAGATCCCCCTTAAAAAATATTTAAAGGGGAAAACTTGAAAACCCCAATGAAGTTTTTGTTTTTTTTAAAACTTCCGGCCCGCGGGGCCCTTTTTTGTGTTATTATTGTAAGTCATATTGCTTTTTAAAGTTTTGCTGGGGTCTGGGGTTTTTTGGGTTGCAGTTTTTTTGGGGGGTTAGTGGTTCAGGGTAGATTTAATTTTTAAGTAAGTATTTTAAGAAAATTTTATTTATGGGTAGTAGTAGTAGAAAGTGGTTTAGTATTTGGGGGGTGGTATTTAAAAGGGTTATTTCAGAAAGAAAGGTGGGTTGGGGGGGGGTGGGGTTGGGTTGGGTGGGGGGGTTGGGCCCCGGTGGGGGGGTGGGTAATTTAAAAAATTAGAAACCTTTTATTTTATAGAAAGTGGGAAAAAAGTAGTAGTTAAGTAATTAAAAAGTAGTTGAAGTAGAAAATTGGGGTAGAAAAGTAGAAAATTTAATTGTGGTGGTGGGGGTTTGGGGGGCGGTGTGGGTTGGGGGGGGGGGGGCTTGGGGGCGGGCCCCTTTGGGTTTTGGGGGTTTGTTGTTGTTTTTTTTATAATTATAATTTTTGGGAGGTAAAGCTCTGCCCTTTTGAATCTCCATTTTTTATCCCCCATACCCAAAACCTTACATTGCACCCTTTAAATTGCTTTCTTTTTTTTGGTATTTCTTTGATGTAAATCAAAGAAAAAAAGCGGTTTCCAACCCCATTGAAATAAAATCAAAAAAAAAAACTTTATTGACCCACGAAAAGGGGAAAAAATGGGGGTAGCCCCCCCCCCCCCTAAAGACAAAATTTACACCAAAACATAACACAAGTGAGCCCCAGCATAAAACATTTACAGACAACGAGCACAAAACCCAAAAAACCACCCACCCCCCAGCCCACCCGAAGCACACAAAACACCACACTTTTACACACAAAAGAAACAACATCAACAAAAACACACACACACAAAAACACAACAACCCCAAAAACACACACACCCCCACAACAAACACAAAAAACATAAAACACACCCCCCCCAACCCCCCTCCCCCACCCCCCCCCCCAAAAACCACGCACGCACAAAGGGCAACACAAAACAGAGACACATCCCACGCGGCGCGCGAGCGTGCGCGCGTGCGCGCGCGCACCAACGAGTCTAACCCTCATTTTTTAAAGGGTTTTTGGTAATAGCCTGCAGGGAAAAATTTTTGATAAAAAAACACTTGTGTACACCCCGGTATTTAATGTGAATTTTTTTCAACATGTGGCTGAATTATATGCACACTTAAACCTTCCCCCAACCTATATTTCAAAAAAAAATTTAAAAAAAAGAATAAAACCCAACAAAAAAGAAAACCAAACAAAAAAAACCCAAAACCCAAAGACCCCAAAACCCAATCCCCAAAACAAGAACAGAAAAAAAAAAAACCCAAAATATGTTTGGGGACCCCCGCCCCCAAAAACCCCTCCACCCCACGCCCCTACAACACCACACACCACCCCACACATCCCTACCCAAACCCCAAACCCCCAAACCACACACCACCAAACACCCACCCAACACACATACCTCACCAACACCAAAACACACACACACCCCCCAAAACAAAAACACCCCCACCCCACCACACACACAAAAACACAGAGAAAGCAACAAAAAAATGTAAGGGGTTTTTGGGCTTTTTTTTATAGTGTGTGTGATGTTGTATTGTGTGTGCGCGCGTGTGCATGTTTTTTTGTTTTGCGTGTGAGTGTGTTTTGGGGTGAGTGTGGTGTGGCGGCGGTGTGTGTGTTGTGTTGTTGTGTTGTGTGTGTGTGTGTGTTGTGGTGTGTGGGGGTGTGTGTGGTGGTAGTGTGTGTGTGTGTGGTGTGTTTTTGGGGTGTGTGTTTGGGTTTAAATCTTTCCACAGAAAGTGATTTGGATATTTTGGTGTGTATGTGTGTGTGTGTTTGTTGTTTGGGGGTCTGTTGTCTGCCTGCTCTCTGTCTGTTCGTCTGTGTCTGTGTCTGTTGATGCATGTGTTTTAGGGGTTTTCATTTTGATGCCTTTGGTGTGTGTGTGTGTGTGGTGTGTGTGTGTGGGTTGTGTGTGTGTGGTGTGTGGTGTGTGTGTGGTTTTATTTTTTGTTTGTTTTTTTTCCCTAGGTATGAGCGATATTTTGTTATTTTTTTGGATGGTGATTTTTGATTTTTTGGTTTTCTTTTTTTCCGTTATGAATAATTTTATTTACTCGATATCACCAAGCATGAAAAACTTTAAACCGCCACCAAAACCATATTCCCAAAGCAATTACAACAAAAAAAAAACAAAAAAATCACAGGCAGTGCCACAAAAACAACACACCACAAATCCCCACACAACAACAATACACACACACACACACAACACCACAACCAACACAACAACACACACACCCCAACACACAACACACAAACCACACCAAAAACACACACAACTCACCTTTTTACTTTAAATTTTCTCTCGTTCCTCCTTTTCCCCCAACAAAATGACCCCCACGATAAATAAAAAACCACAAAAAAAAACCCCCCCCCCAAACAAAAAATCAAAAACCCAACCCCTAACAATCAAACTCTCCAAAAATTTTTTTTTTAAACCGTAAAAACGACAAAAAATTAATAAAACCAAAAAAAAAAATTAACATCACTCAATTAAATCTTGAAAAAAAAAAAAAACCCAACAATATAAAATCCCAAAAGCATCTCAAAAATTCGACATCAAAACCAAAAACCCAAAAACAAAGAAAACCCCCACACCAAAACACAGGGAGAGAAAAAAAAAAAATAGCCCAAGGGAAACTCCACAGCGCTTTTTGTTTGGTTCGTTGTTTTTTTTTCCCCTTTTTTTTCAAACTGTCGCACAGCAATGAAAAAGCCTGTGTCCGAGAGAAAGCAGCTATTGTCGTTGCTGTGCTGCTGTCTGCTAGCTGTTTGTTGTGCTATTGCTGTTGTTGTGTGCTGTGGGCGTTCCTGTCGTTTTCGTAGGGCGTGTTGGTATTCATTGCTTTCGTTTTTTCGACATCCCTGGGGGTGTCGGGTGTTTTTGGTTTGTAGTGTGTGGTGTGTGTTTTGTGTGTGTGTGTGTTTTGTGTGTGTGGTTTTGTGTTTGTGTTGTTTGTGTGTGTGTGTGTGTGTGTGTGGGGGTGTGTGTGTGTAGTGTGTTTGTGTGTGTTTATGTGGGGGTGGGGTAAATGAATGGTTTTGGGGTTTTGGCTGGGGTTGGTGAATGCGGGTGTATATGTTTGTGTGTGTGGGTTTGGGGGTGGGTGTGGGTGTAGTGTGTGTGTGTGTGTGTGGTGTGTGTGTGTGTGTGTGTGTGTGTTATGTTGTTGTGTGCTGTGTGTGCGTGTTGGTGTGTGTGTGTGTGTGTGTGTGTGATTGTTGTGTGTGTGTGTGTGTGTGTGTGCTTTGGGTGTGTGTTTATGTGGGAGGGGGTAAATGTAAATGGTGTGTGTTTGGCGGGGTTGGTGGATTGTTGTGTTGTGTGGTGTGTGTGTGTGTGTGTGTGTGTGTGGTGCATTGTGTGCTGGTGGGGGTGTGTGGTGCTGTGTTTGTGTTTATGTGGGAGGTGGGGTAGAATGAATGTGTGTGTTTTTTGGGGCGGGGGTTGGTGGATTGTGTGTGTAATGTTTTGGTGTGTGTGTGTGTTGTGTGTGTGTGTGTGTGTGTGTGTGTTTTGGGGTGTGTTGTGTTTGTGTATGTAAAGGGGGTATGAGGGATTGCGGGGTGTGTATGAGGGAGAGGGGGGTTTAAATGAAAATGTTTTGTGTGCGTGCGTGGGTGTGTGTATTTCTTTATTGAATTATTTTTTTTATTTCGAGGATATTGTGTAAAGTGCGTGCGCGCGCGCGCCGTGCGCGCGTGTGTGTGACCCGTGCGCGCGTGGGCACCAAAATATGCCTTGGGTGCATTTTTTTCAAAAATTATTCGCGGCCGGGCCCCAGTTTATGGTCCTTCAAAACCCCTCGGCGAGGGAAGTCAGATTTGTGTTAATCCAGGGAAAAAAAAAACACTTTCCAACAGGTTCCTTAGGGGAGACGGGAACCCTGGGCCCTTGGTTACACCCAGGTCAGGGTTTCTTTCCCCAAAAACGGAATGTGGCTAATTAAGGGGTGGGTAAAAAAAAAAAATAATGGTCTTTATGAAAAAGTCTCTCCATTGGGGAGAGCCTGGGGAAAACTAGCCCAAGGAAAAAAATAAAACAAAAATAAAAACCTGACAAAAATCTTTCTCTCTGTCTCTGCTTCTGTCCCCTCTGTCTCTGTCTCTGGTCTGTCTGGGCTGTCGTCTTTCTGTCCCGTTGTCTGTCGTCTTTGTCTTTCCCGTCTGTCCCTTTTCTCTCTTCTCTCTCTCTTCCCTTCCCTCTCCCCTTCTCTTCTCTCCTCCTTCTCCCCTTCTTCTTCCTTCCCCTCCTTCCCCTCTCTCAACTCATCGTATTCTCATGTTGCTCCCTTTAATTATTGCCCCTCTTTTCTTTCTTTCTTTTTTTTTTTTTTTTCTTTTTTTGTTTGTTTTTTTGTTTTGTTTGTTTGTTTTTCTTTTTTTAGTTTTTTTTTGTTTGCTTTTTTTTTGTTTGTTCTGTGTTTTCCCTTTTTTTTGTTTATTTTTTTTTTTTTTTTTCTTCTTCAAATCAAAATTCATTTATTCTTACTTATATTTTTGTTTCAATGATGCATTTTTATAACATTACCTTAATATTGTATTTCTGTCTTATTCCCCTTTCCTTTTTTTGGCTTCCCCCTTTTATCAAAACTTATGTTTTATGGGGCTTTTTTGTGATGGATGGTGGTGAATTGATTTTCTCAGTCATTTAACCTCATCATCCCTGTTTGTTCCTTTAATTTTTTGCCCCCCCCCCCCCCCCCCTTTTTTTTTTTTTTTTTTTTGCTTGTTTTGTTTTCTTATTTTTGTTTTGTGTGTGTGTGTGTGTGTTGTGTTGTGTGTGTGGTGTGTGGTGTGTGTGTGTGTGTTGGGGTGTGGTGTGTTGTGTGTGTGTGGTGTGTGTGTGTTGTGTGTGTGTGTGTGTTGGGGGTTTCCAAATCGAAATCACATTGATTCTTTCTTCAATTCTTTTTTCAGAATTTAGTGCTTTTTTTTTAACATTACCTCAATATGTATCCTTTTATTCCTTCCTTTTTTTTTTTTTTTCTCCCTTTATCAAATTCTTTTTTTTTTATGGGATTTTTTTTGATGTAATGGTGGTGGGTTTATGTCTTCAGTCATTTAACCCCATCATATTCTCAAGTTTGCTCTTTTATTATTGCGTTTTTGGGTTTTTGTTTTGTTTTGTTTTGTTTTTTTTTGTTTTGTTTTTTTTTTGTTTTCCTTATTCAAAAAAATTATCATTGATTTTAATTCTTTTTGTTTCTGAATGAGTGACTTTTTATAACATTACCTATTTTGTATCTCGGTTATTTCTTGCCTTTTGTACTTGGGTATGGTTGCTTTTTTTTGGGATTTGGGGCATAAAATTGTTGTTTTAGTTGTGGTTTTTTTTTTTTATCTTAATGTTATCCCCGAAAAAGGGGGGGGACTGGATGTAAAAAAGCAACGGGGCTTATCTATTACCTCGAAAAAAGAATTTTGCCTTGCCCTTGCCTTGCTTGTTCCTGGCCCTTTGTCTCTCTCTTTCTCTCCTCTCTCTTCTCTTCCTCTCTCCATCTCTCTCTCCCCTCTCCTCTTCTCCCTCTCTCTCTCCCTCTTTTTCCCCTCTCTTCCCCTCTCTCCTCTCTCTCCTCTCCTCTCTCTCTCCCCTTCCCCCCCTTTTCTCTCTCTCTCTCTCTGTAAAACATTTAAACGATTAAAAAAAAAAATAATGCCTAATTTTTTTTTAAACATCTAGGATGTTTTATGTTTTTTTTTTTCTTTTCTTTTTTTATTTTAATTTTTATTGGTAGATTTCCCCCCCCCCCAATAAGGGGTGCTAGTTTTTAAAAAAAAAAATTTCCCCTTTTATCCAATGTATATTTATATTTCATGTACAATTTTTGATAGTATGTGATTGATGTTTTCGGTTGTTTATTTCATTTTGGGTTTCTTTTTTTGCTCTTTATCTAATAACGCTTTTCTTTTTTTTCCATGATCAAAATTTTTTATTGTGATTTGATTTTTGCTTTTGAAAAAGTCATTTTATTACCCTTTTCATATAAAGTTCCTTTATTTTTTTGTGTTTGTTTGGGATGCGAAAGTCTTATTGTTTAGATATTTTCAACTTGAGTATCCCCGAAAAGGGGGGGACTGGATGTAAAAAAGCACACGAGTGCTTTTTCTATTATCCCCCGAATAAAAAACTTTCCTGCCTTGCCTTGCCTTGCCCCTTCCTGCCTTCTTTCCTCCTCCTTTTCCTCCTTTTCTCTCTCTCTCTCTCCCCCTTTTCCTTTTCTCCTCTATTCTCTCTTCTCTCTCTTTCCCCTTTCTCTTTCCTTTTATTTTTTTCTCTTTTTGCTCTTTTCTATTAACGGTTTTTTTTCTCTTCCCTAAACAAAATCTTTTTGACTTCAGATTTTTTTTTCTGATCGAGTGCATTTTTTTTTTACCTTTTCATATATAATTTCCATTCTTTTGGGTGTTGTTTGGGATTGCGTAAAATGTTATCGTTTAGTATCTTCTCAAATTTTAGTATCCCCGAAAAAGGGGGGGGGACTGATGTAAAAAACACACGAGTGCTTACTATTTTCCTCGAAAAAATACTTTTTCCTTGCCTTGCCTTGCCTTTTTTGCCCCTCTCTCTTCTCTCTTCTCTCCCTTCTTTCTCCCCTCTTCCCCCCTTCCCCTTTTCTCTCTCCCCTCTCTCCCTTTTCTCTCTCTTTTTTGGGGCGGAACGGGAGGGGCAGGGTAGCCTGTGGGCAGAACGGTGGCTATTTTTTTTTTTTTAACTAAATTTTGCCCAGGGGCAATCTTTTGTTGCTGTTTTCTGTTACGTGCGTTGGGGGTTTATTTCACATAACACCTCGGGTTTATCGTCTTTCTAAAGAAACAAATGCACACACACACACACATACACACACGCCCCAACACCCACGCACACGCACACACACACACACAACAACACACACTCGCACACACGCACACGCAAAATAAAACAAAGAAACACGCCCAGACAAAACCACACACCACAACACACACCACACACACACCACCACACACACCACACACACACCACAAACCCCCCACAACCAAAAAAAAACAAAAAACAAACAAACAAACAAACAAAAAAACAAAACAGCGTTTTCACAAGGACAGCGTTATTGTACAAAAAAAATAGCGGTGGATCAGTGGTTTAAAAGTAACATCCACGCACACACACACCATAACACACACACCGCCGCACACAACACACACACACACACACAGAACACACACATACAACCCCACACACGCTCGCACACACACACACACAAAACACACACACACACACACACGCACGCACGCGAAAAACACACAACACAAACACACAAACAACACCTTTGATTACCTAAGCGGGTGCGTTTCCTCTAAAAAATTATCACTTTTTTTTTTTTATTGAGAACATTGGGGGCCCTTTAAAAAATGCTAAGTTGTGGTGTGTGTGTGTGTGTTTTTTGTTGGGGTGTGTGTGGTGTGTGTGGTGTGTGTGTGTGTGTTGTGTGTGGTGGGTGTGTGTGTGTGTGTGTGTGTTTGTGTCGTGCGCGCGTAGTACGTACGTGCTTGTGTGTGTTTGTGTTTTGTTTGTTTGTTTGTTTAAGTGTGCCGTGTGTGTGCGACGTGGTGCATGCGTGCGTGCGTGGTGTGTGTTTGTTTGTTTGTAGAGTGAGTAGTGTGTGTTTGTGGTTTGTATTGTGTGTGGTTGTTTTTTTATGTGGTGTGTGTTGCCTCAAAAACTGTCCCCTGCTATTTCTTTTTATGTACATAAAGCTGTCCTTGAATAAATGCCCCGCTTTTTTTTGTGTTTGTGTTTGTGCTCTTTGTGTGCGTGCGTCCCTGTGTATGTGTCTGTATGTGTGTGGTGTTTGTGTGTATGTGTGTGTGTGTTTTTCTGGTGTCTGTGTGTCCCTGTCCGTATCCGTTTTTGTGTGTTTGTGGGTGTGTGGGGTGTGTGTGTGGTGTGGTGGGGTGGTTTTTTGTGTGTGCGTGCGTGTGCGTCCCCGGGCGTCGTGTGCGTGGGTGAGGTGTATGTGTTGTACGCGCGTGTGCAAGGGTTATGGAACATTTTTAATTTTTAAAGGGGTCATCAAAGCAAGGTATCATTGTCCTTTAGGGGAAATTCAAGGGGCCCTGTGAAGGGGAGTGTTTGGCTGAAAATTTTGATTTTTCGTCTTTCGAGTATTGATTGGCTGTGCATACAAAGGGTGTGAAAAAAATCTGTTTTCTCTGTCCTTTTCTTCTGGTCCTTCTCCTTCTTCTGTCTGTCTGCCCGCTGTCTGTCTGCGTCTGCTGTTTTCTGTCTGTCTGTCTGTCTGTCTTCTGTCTGTCTGTCTGTTTCTCTCTCTCTCTCTCTCTCTTCTCTCCTCTCTTCTCTCTCTCTCTCTCTCTTTCACACACACACCACACACACACAACAACCCCCACACACACACAAAACAAATATATATATATATATATATATATAAAAATATTATATATTAAGTTGGTTGTGTGTGTTTTGGGGTGTGTGTGTGTGTGTGTGTGTGTAAAACCCCCGCCCACCACACCAAAATTCATGCTTCTTTCCCTCCTGCCTTCCCCTCCACCCCCACCACCCTACCACCCCCACCATCTCATCATAATCATCATCATCATCATCATCTTCATCATATCTATCATCTCATCATCATCATCACCACCACCACCACCATCATATCATCACATCATCTATCCTCTCACCACCACCACCACCCCCCCACCCCCACCCACCCCCCATCACATCATTCACAGCACAGCACAGCAGCAGCAGCAGCGCACGCACAGCACATTATCCCCTCCTCCCCTCCTCCTCCCCCCCTCTTCTTCTCTTTTTCTTCTTTTCTTCTTTTTCCCTTTTCTTTTTTTCCTTCTTTTCCTTCTTCTTCTTCCCTCATACCCATCATCATCACATCATCATACATCTCTCATACCTGTGGCCCCGCCACATGCCCCTTTTTCCAAAGGAAAAAAATGGCCCCCCACAAAACTTGACACAAGACAAGGCAGACGAGACAAATCAAAAAAGGGAGGGGGGGGGGGGGCCGGAATAGGGGGGAAAAAGGGGGGGAATAAAGCAGTGTGAATAGTGAGGAAGAAGACTTGAGCGAAAGCTAGAGAGACGGGAGCGCCTCATCCGACTTTTTGTGTGTGTGGTGGGGGTGGGGGGGGTGGGAGGGGGGGGATTTTATAAGGTGCATGCACGCGCATGCGTTTTTGGTGTTTTGGGGAAGGGGATGGAGTGTGTATGGTTTGTGTGTATGTGTGTTGTATGGGATTGTGTGGTTTGTGTGTGTTTTTGGTGGTGTATGTGTGCGTGTGTATTGTGTGTATGTGGTTTTTTAAAGTGGTGGTGTATGGGGTGTTTGTGTTGTGGTGTGTGTGTGTGTGTTTGGTTTGTGTGTGTGTGTGTGTGTGTTTGGGGAAGGGGAGTGGTGTGCCGTAGTGTGCGTGTATGTGTGTGTGTGTGTGTGTGTGTGGTGTGTGTGTGTGGTGTTTTGGGGTGTGGTGTGTGTTTTGGTGTGTGTGTGTTGTGTTGCTTTGATTTTACGGTCGTACACTTAAAGGATATTGTTTTTGTGTGTTTGTTTTGGTGTTTTTGTGTTTGGGTGTGTGTTGTTGTGTTTTTGTAGGTGTTGTGTGTGGTGATGTGTGTGTGTGTGTGTGTGTGTGTTTTTGGGTGTGTTTTTGGGGTTTTTGGGAGGAGGGGGGTGTGGGAAGGGGAGGGGGTTAGGGGTGAGTGAGTGATGGGGGGAGTGAGGTGTGTGTGTGTGGGGGTTTATTTTTTTCCTCATCCTCATCCTCTCCCCCATTAGTAGTATAAGTAGTAGTAGTATATAGTAGTATAGTAGTAGTAGTAGTAGTATATAGTAGTAGTAGATAGTATTCTGTTGTTGTCTTTGTAAGTTAATGTTAAGGGGTTTTTTTAATAATAGAGTAGTAGATGTAGTGTATATAGTAGTAGTAGTAGTAGTAGTAGTGTATATAGTAGTGTATATCGAAGAATATATGAGAGAGTTTTAAATGAATAATTAATAGATATATGCTATGCATACTATATATGTGTGTATGTATTGTGCGTCTGTCTTCTGTCTGTCCGTAGTGTGTGTGTGTGTGTGTCTGTCTGTGGGCCCTGTCTGTCTGTCTGTGTCGGTTTGTGAGAGTGGAGAGGGTATGGGGGGAGGGGGGAAAGACAGGTGTGACGGAGGAAGGGGTGGGTGTTAAGGGTCGTGGCCGGTATTTAATTGCATAATTGAGTCATAAAGCTTTAACCCCTATATTAATAGGCCCATCCTTTGTTTTATAATGTGTGGTGTGTGTGTGTGCGTGTGTGTGTGTGTGGTGTGTGGGGTGGGGGTGTGTGTTGTTGTGTTGTGGTTGTTGTGGTGGTGTGTTGGGGGTGTGTTTTGTGTGTTTGGTGTGTGCGTTGTGTGAGTGTGTGTCGTCTGTTGTCTGTCGCTTGTCTGTGTCGTTTGTGTGTCTGTGTGTCTTTGGTATGTATATGTGTGCGTACAAGTTTGGTGTGTGTGTGCGTGCGTGGTGGCCTGTTTTGGGGTGTGTGTGTGAGGGGGGGGACATGTGCGTATGTAGTTTTATGTATGAAAATGATGTATGTATGTATGTATGTAGTATGTTGTATGTATTTGCATTTCTGTGTGGGGTGCGGGCACGCGAATCCTCCCTCTCTCTCTCTTCTTCTCTTTTTCCTTCTCTCCCTTTCTCCCTCTCCTCTCTCTCTCTACCTCCTTCTCTCTCTCTCCCTCTCGTTGTCCCCTTGTCTCTGTCTCTGTCTGTCTGCTGTCTGTCTGTCGTCTGTCTGTCTGTCTTCTGCCCGTTGTCTGTCTCCCTCTCTCCCTCTCTTCTCTCCTCTCTCCTCTTTCTTTTCTTCTCTCTCTCTCTCCTCTCCTCTTTCTTCTTTCTCTGATCAATGGGCCCCTATGATAATTTTGTTGACAATGAGGGTAAATGTTTCAATTGTTAATTTTGGTTTATTTACTACTGACGTATTACGGGGGGTTTTTTCGGGTTTTTTTTGTTTTTGTTTTTATATGGTTAATGATCATTTGATTATTTCAATGTTTATTCTTTGTGTTTGCGTTTTTTGTTATTCTATTTTGTCTTCTGTGCTCACATCTTGTCTTATTTTTTAGTACTGTTCTTATTGTCTTTTTTTTGTTATTGTTTGTTAGAGGTTTTTTTTCTTTTTAATTTGATGTAATCCCTGATAAGGCGGGGACTGGATGTAATAAAGCACATATCTTTTCAATTTTCTCGAAATAAAAATTTTTTGCTTTGTTTTGCCTTGCCTCTCTTCCTCCCCCCCTTTTCCTCTCCTCCCCCTCCTCCTCCCCCCTCTCTCTCTCCTTCTCTCTCTCTCTCTCTCCTTCCCCCTTCTCTCTCTCTTTTCCCCCTTAATTAAACGTATATCTTTTTCGATATTAATTTTCCCCCATCATTTAGGGGTTATGTTTTTTGTTAAATTCTTAGCCCCATCTTTATACATAATAATATATATATATATAATATAAATATATATATATTATATATATATATATATATATATATTAATGATTATCATGTATCTAGGGGGGATTATCATTGTTGAAAGTAAACCGGGTTTTTGTTTGTTAATTTTTTTTTTTTGTTCTTTTGTTTTTTTTTTTAGGGGAGGGGGGTGGGCTGCTTTTTCCTAATCAGGGGCAAGGCCGGGATGAAAAAAAAAGTACCGCATGCTTACTCTTTTACCCTTGAAAAAAAAAGATTATTATTCGTTCATTATTCATTCTCTCTCTCTCTCCTCTCTCCTCTCTCTCCCCTCTCCCCTTTCTCTCTTTTCCCTCTCCCTCTCTTCCTCCTCTCTCTCTCTTTTTTTCCCCCCTCCCCCCCCTCTCTCCCCCCTTCACCACTTTTTATCCTATACCTCTCCCCTTTTCCCCCACCCGCTAGTAAAACCCCTGTTGGGAATCAGACCAGGGCCCCTTCGGCAGAAAAATGGCATCGTCAAAGTCCTGATACAAACAAGCCCAAATCAATAAGGGGGGGGGAGGGGGGGAGGGGAAGGGGAGGCAGAGAAAAAGGGGGGGGGGTGGGGGGGGGGGGGGTAAGTGAAAAAGGGAGTAGGGTGGGGAAAAGGGGGGGAAAAACGCAAAATGATGGGCCCGGGGGATTTTATCACCCCTAGAAGGGCATGATGGAGAATGGGGGTGTGTTGGTGTGTGGGGGGGGGGGGGGGGGGGGGTGTGGGTGGGGGGGGGGGGGGGGGGTTTGGGGGGTTGGGGGGGGGGAGGGGGGTTATCATGTGTGTTTTTTGATGTGTGTGTGCGTTTTGGGGTATGTGTGGTGTATTTTGGTGTGTGTGTGTGTGTGTTTTGTGTTTTGTGTGGGGTGGGGTGTGTGTGTGTGGTGCGCGTGAGTGCGGAGGGTGTGTGGGTGTGTGTGTGTGTGTTGGGGTTTGGGGTGTGGGTTTGTGTGTGTGTGTTGTGCGCGTGAGTGCGTGAGTGTGTGGGTGTGTATGGTTGTGTTGTGAGTGGTGTGTGTGTGTTGTGTAGTGGTGTGTGTGTGTGTGGGGGTGGTGTGTGGGGTGTGTGGTGTGTGTGGTGTGTGTGTGTGTGGGGTGTGTGTGTGTGGAGAAAAGGCAAAATGGGGGAGGGGGTAAAAGCGTTTTCGTTAATGGGCTAAATTAAAGTGGGGAGTTTTTAAAAAGTTAAACTCCTGCCTTTTCTGAAAACTTCTTAAAGAAACTTTTTGTTTAATATGCGTACGCAATTGTATTAAACAAAAAGTTTTATGTCCCCAATCCCCATTTGTTTAGTGTTTTAAAAATCTTTCTACTTGCTGTATTTTGGGTGGGATTTTCATCTGTGTTCATGTAAAGGATATCTTTTTCAGGCTACGAAAAAAAATTTTCAGTTACTTCTTGACAGTTTTGCGCGGTTTTAATGTCTTAATCCCGTTAAAAATAAAGGTAAGGATCCCCTAACCTATATGGTCGTAAGGGGACAAGGTGTTCGAGACCTCACTTCTCCAGGGGCCACATATTTAGGGTGGGGCCCATTTCCTCTCCCTCGCTGCTGTACCTTTCCCCGACCGAAAAAGGGCAGGTACCCCTTTACAGCTGGGTAACTGGGGGAAATGACGAACCCAGGCGCGCAAACGGTCACCCATCCACTTGGTAAACCCCTTTCGTTGCTGTTAAAACTTGGCTTGGGGGAAAGCGTGTGCCTGACCCTGAGCTGTCCCCTTAGGGACCGAAAACCAGTTAAAGACACCACAGGTGGGGGAGTTCTGTGTGTAGTATTATGAATTGGATTGTGTCCAACCCCTTTTCGGATCAATGCCATCAAGCTATCTGTCACACTTTTTACCCCGACTTTGGGGCGCGCGCGCGGTGCGGTGTGGTGTTTTGTTGTATTGTGTGTGTTTCTTTAATTTTAATTCTTTTATTTCGAGGAAAAGAAAATAAACACCGCGTGTGTATGCAGTTTTGCAATTTTAATTATCTGTTCCTACCCGGCACCACTGGCCCACTCTTCCGAAAAGCGGAAAAACGTTTTTAAAGTTTACCAAGATGTTCTGGGTGCTTTCGCACTCGGGGCCTTTGGTTTGTAGTCTTATCCAAAGGGCTTTTAGGGGGAAGGGATCGGGGGGATGTTGCTCCATGTATTGTATGTCCTCTGTCTGTCTGTCTGTCTGTCGCCGCTCCTTTTCCCCCACTGTCTGTCTGTTCTGTCCTCTCTGCCTTTCCCCCTTTTCTCCCCCCCCCCCCCCCCCTCCCTTCCCCCCTCTCTTGCCTTCCCCCCTTTTCCCCTCCCCTCCCCCCCCCCTCTTCTTCTTCTCTGCCCCCCCCTCCCCTCCCCCCTCCTCTCTTTCTATCCCCCCTCCCATCCTCAACATCTCATCTTCAGCAGTCACCTTATGACCCCCCCAGCAAGGGAAAAAAAATGCATGACCAAGTCCTGACACAGGGAGTGAACATACACAGAGCTGGGGTGGGGATGGGCGGGGGGGTGGGGAAGGAGGGAGGAGGGAGAGAGTGGGGGTTTAGAGAGAGAGAAGTGGAGGGGAGGGAGAGAAGGAGACACGAGAAGGGAAACGCCCCTTACTCACCTGCGGAAGAATTTGGTTTAGGATGTTGGGGTTGTGTGTGGGTGAGGGGGTTGGCGTGGTGGGTTGGTGGGTTGGTGTGGTGTGTTGTGTGTGTGAGGTTTGTGTGTGTGTGTTTGTGTAGTGGGGTTTGAGTAGTGTGTGGTGTATCTGTGTGTGTGTAGGGGTTTTTTGAGGTGTGGGGTAGTGTGGGGGTGTTTGGTGGTGTGTGTGTGTGTGTTAGTGTGTGTGTTGTGTTGTGGTTTGTTCAACATACACACACCACGCACGCAAAACACACACCACACACACACACACACACCTACACAAAAATCAAAAGATACTTGTGCTTTATCATAGAAAATTTCTTTGTTTTGTAGTTTTTTTTTTGTGGCTGGCCAGTTTTTTCTTTAAAGGATTTTTTGTTTCGATGTTTCATTTCAAAATTTTCTCATTTGGGGTGTATAAACGTTTTTTTTGGGTGCCTTTAAACGCCACTTTCTTCATTGATTAACTGGGAATTTTTTTTTGTTTTTTTTTCGAAAAAAAAAAATTCATTTATTAAGGTGTCAAATTTGTTTTAAGAAAAAAAGTCAAGGGAAATAAAAGAATATAATTATTGAAACTAAGCTTTAGTGTCCCGATGCAAGGATGCCACCAACACAGGCGCCCCGCGTGCGCGCGTACGCAGGCACGCACACACGGAACATGTAGCGCGCGCCTGATATCCTAAAAAAATGAACAGATTTAATTGAAGACAAACCATCAATAACAAAAAAGATACAAGGAGATAATTCAGCTCAACCAATAGTCGTTCTTTTCTGCGTTTGCGGTTTGGGAAACTTTTTTTTTTTTTTTTTTTTTTTATTTATTCATGTATCTTTTTTCGAGGGCAAACCTACCCGTGGTTCATTTTTGTTGATTTTGACACCCGTTCCCCCCGGGACACCCCTGCCCCCCCCCTTTCCCAAAAACTTTAAGGGGGACAACGTGTGCGCAAGTGTTTTGTGTGCGTTTGCACACGGACATCGGTTCATAGTTCATCCGATTTTTGGGGAAGTGGGTCGGCACTGACGTTAACTTCCCAAAAAAAAATCCCCTTAAACGGATTCGAACCCGGGTCAGCAGATCACGAGGATCACTCTAATTAGGTTATCCCGGGTTTTGCGCGGCGGGGTGTATATGTACTTTTTAAAATTATTTTTTTATATTTTTCTTTTTTATCGGGATAATGAATAAGCATTATGTGCTTTTTTCATCCAGTCCCCCGGGGTTATACAGTTTTGCAAACGTCACTGTTCCCACCGGGACACAGTGGCCTACTCTTCAAAAGGACCGCCCTTTAACGTGTCGCAAGATGTTTTGCGTTCGTTCGCACACAGGGCATTTTGGGGGGCGAAGAGTCAGCATGATGTTAACCCGGGGGAAAAAATCCCCTCCAAGGGAATCGAACTCGGGGTCGTAAAAATTGTGGCGCAATTTTCTGACCATTAGGCCACCCCCGTCTGTGTTTGCGAGTGCTATGTGGGTTTTTCGTGCACGCGACCGCCATAACTGTGCGTGTGTACCGGCCCCGGGCGTTTAGATATATACGTTTAAAAGTATGTATAAAAAATGAATGTATTATCAGAGAGTAACCACATTTTTTGGAACACAGAGAGAGGGGGGGGAAGGGGAGGGAGACAGACGATAGACAACAACAACAGACAGACAGCGTATATCATCCAGATCCCGGACATAACATTAATGATGAATAAAATAATAATACAAGGAATTTTTTAAACCGCTATAACTTGTAAAAAAAAAACAAAGCGCTTTCATTCGACCTATCAAAACAAAACTCAATAAAAATTTTTAGTTTTTGCAAATTCGAATGTACACACACGCATGCACGCCACACTGTGGTTAACACACTCCGTTTCATTCAGGGAAAGAAAAATCGAAAAAACTTTTATCAATTTTAGTTTTTTCTTTTTTCGGCTATGCTCTGGCATTTAATTGTATCCCTTTTCACAAGTTTTAAAAAAAATTGGGGTTTTTTTTAAGCAAATCAAGGTTCCTTGACATTTTTTATTTATTTTTGCGCGACCGGCTACCCAACCCCCAACCCAGTTTTGTTTTTTGGTTTTTTTGGCTGAAGGGGGAGGGGAGGCTTTTTCCCAAAAACCCGACCAGCAGTGGCACATGATGACTCGATTTTTTCATGTTTGAATTTTAAAACCTCATTTTTAATTTTTCCTCACCACAAAATCTGTCATTTCAATATGCTTTTAAAACACAAGCCTGAATAAGTAATGCAAAAAATCAGCTTAAAGTTTCCCCCAGAGGAAGTTGTTCAATGCTTGTTTTTTTTCCAAGGAAGAAAACGTCAGTTGAGAGGCCAGTGGGGGAGTGCTCACCACTTTAATTTCCTAAGTTTTTGGGGGAATTTTTCACAAAAAATAAAGTGTGCTAACAGAAGGGAAACCACGATTATACTTGCAACCCCCAAAAACAAAAAAAAAAAACCTAACTGCTACTAGGAAATGGTTTTTTAAATTCCCTTTCCCTTGGAGCAAAATTTTTAAAACTTTTTTTTAAATCCACGTGTTTTAAAATAATGCACATAAAAGTTAAAACCTAACTGACAGAAAATAAAGG
>JASPKP010002021.1:17500-25046 GCA_030674155.1 Stramonita haemastoma | reverse complement strand
TTGGAATTTGGAGTATGACATCTTTGTCTTGATGGTAGGTTTGCTCCTGAGTAGAAGGTGTCCCATTGTTTGCATCTTCAATGGGATTTTTTTGGAACGAGGTACTTGTACATAGTCAAATGATTATAAGAAACCTGGATGTGTTCTGAAGTCCGTGTTCATTGTGATGGCCATCAGCCATTTTTTGTTGTTGAGACATTGGAAACAGGTTGTGCTCTACTCCGTTATTTACCACCAGTGCTATCTCTCCTTACACACACACACACACACACACACACACACACACACACACACACACACACACACACACACACACACACACACATACACATCAGATGTTCTTTTTGAGGACAAGAAACCTGACTCCTTCATCAAGTTTTAAGTACAAGTCCCAACCTATACCATATCAGCGCGTTATTTTTCAGCCATTCAAGTGATGAGGATATAAACAAAAAAAAACCCCAACTAAAACCCAAACAACAACAACAGCGAAGAGAAATGGCTCGCAACAGTTCTATAAATTATAGATATCAGACCTTTCCTCATTTAGCAGGGAGGGGTTGTGACTCTCATACACCCATTTCACACATAATTATGTGCATGTAGCCAGGCTGTGTTAATTCATTAAAATCAAGGAATCAGAGACGTGCGTTCAGCAATCTACAGCTAAAAAAAACTATCACAGAAGACCACACCGACAAAGGCATGCCATTGTTCTACAGAGAACAACAGCTCACTGCCTGCAACAAAGGAACCTTGCTGAGAAAGCTTGTACCCAGGTCACCCTTTTTTGCATTTAATATGACTGATTGGGGGCAGGATAGCTCAGCAGTCAGAGCGCTCGCTTTCCACAAGTCAAGTTAAGCAGCGTCGAGCGTGGTTAACCGGTTACCTATTGGATGGGTGACCGTTTGCGCGCCTTGGCTTCAGCACAGTCCCCCAGTTCACCCAACTGTAAATGGGCACCTGCCCTCTGTAGGGTCATGGAAGGTAAAGCAGAGAGGGAGAGAAGATAGGCGCCGCCCTCATTATGCTGGCCCCTAGAGAAGCTGAGGTCTCTGATGTCTTGCTCCCCTACGACCGCCAAGGTTATGGGACACCTTTACCACCCCCCCCTTTTTTTATACCTTTGATGAGGATGAGAGAAAGAGAGAAAAAAAACAGGCAAGAGTGGTTATGGGCCTGCGACAAAACAGACGGAGTGGTGATATTTCAATGGTGATGACTCATTGGTGAGGGCTTGCTGTGACACTCATCCTATCTTTGAACAGTGTTTGTGTAGTTATACATAATAATAATTTTTTTTTTACATAAAATGAGTGGGTCAGAAATCTGCAGCCACAATTCATCTTCAAACCGCTCTCCAACAACAAAAAGCGTCTAGGATCCCTGCAAGAAAATCTCAGAAAGTTGTGACCAGCGACAGGGAAAATTCTCTTCGTTACTACTGGATACTACTCCAAATTCATCTCACAGTTTGCCTTGTCGTCGAAAACTATCGCCATTTATGTGACTTAACCAAGAGGATTTTGCAAAGGAAATAAGCAGAAAGTAATTGTTACCTTCTCTCCTCTATATTATATTATATATAAATGTATGGCAATAGTTCTGAATGTTCCATCATTGCACAAACGATATGTTCTACATCCTGTAAAGATCCACTGTGTCGAAGAAAAAAAGAAAAGCATGTAAGAGTGTACAAGACCAAAGCTCTCTGTGGTGACGAAATTTTCAAGGCATTTGAGTGAAGTATAGATCAAAAAAAGGAAAGAAACTTGTGTGTGTTATAGTTGTATTCATATTATGCGTTGACCTACACTGTATTATCATCAATGGTTTACAAAACAATAATTATTCACTCTGTATGATCTATGCTCTTTTTACAACGGCATTCCATCCACGGTTGTAACAATCTGATAATGATTAGTGCAATTTTGCTGCAAAGTGGAAATAATGATGTTCATGCACAGATTTTAACCTCTATAACAACTCATACGCAACAGATGGTTGCGTATCATCAAGTAAGAAGAACAACAGTAACGCAACGAAATGCAATACAATACCATTCAATACAAAACAACACAACAAAACACAACACAACACAACATGCAAACACACACACACACACACACACACACACACACACACACACCACCACCACCACCACCACCACCACCACCACCACCACACATCACCCCAATTTTACACACACACACACACACACACACACACACACACACACACACACACACACACACACACACACCGCCACTACCACTACCACCACACCTCACCTCACTTTAACACGCCCACACACACTCACACACACACACACACCCACACACACACACACTTACACACACATGCACATGCACGCACGCACACACGCACGCACACACGCACACACACCACTGGCCGAAGCGCAATCGGGGAAAAAGCAGACATCCATAGTGCATTCATTCATTCATTCTAGCACCATCAATTAAGCACACATCAGCGCTGCACTACTCCTCATCAATTCTAGACTAAATGGTACCACAGTGTACCAGCAGAAACAGGGATATAAACAAAAGGGAACACCACACTATAGATTAGTACTGGCGGACTAAATAAGTACCTGTCCCTCTGTTATGTACTTGTAAAGCACAGTCCTTGATTAAGCCATTGATGCTGGGGGCAACAACAAAGTGAGAGGCTTTCCCACTCATGGAATTCCGCTTTACAGTTTAGTCTTTAGTGATCGACTATGACTCTCTGACTAGGAGGCTTGACTTGCACAGTCCTTATGTGCTGCAGCCCTGGGGCCTAGTTGGCTTTTGGAGAACATCTCCAACGCTGACTGTCCTTATGCCCTCTTGGCCGAAAGAGTGGGGATGCGCTGTGGGCAAGGCATCTCCACTGTAATCGAATTTCTGCCCAGTTTCTGAAACAGCAGCTGGCTCCTCTGCTGCTTTGGAGGTCATTATCGAACATGACAGACAAACAGCAAACAACTTGTAAAGCAAAGCCTCCTAGCGTGCGTTTTGCAGTGCATGCAGCAAGTCATCAGGATTCAGCATGTAAGGTGTTGCTTGATTGGTCCCATGGTGTCCTCATCATGCTACAAGGTTGAGCACAGGCTGAGAGTTGGATAAAACACACTAGCGCTACTACTGCCACCCCTACTACTTATTTTGCTCACACGCACGCACGCACGCACGCACGCACGCACGCACGCACACACACACACACACACACACACACACACACACACACACACACACACACACACACACACACACACACACACACACATAATATATCATATTGAGAGTATGGTCGGAATGATTATATGGTATGTGTTTGGGACCGCTCTGTGTGTTTGTGTGTGTGTGTGTTTGTGTGTGTGTGTGTGTGTGTGTGTGTGTGTGCGTGTGTGTGTGTGTGTGCGTGCGTGTGTGTGTGTGTGTGTGTTTATGTGTGTATGCACTTCATTCAAGCATGCAGTCAGAGAGGGAAATAGCTGCCTATTGATCGCTGCAATGTGGACAATGATATCTGCTGCCATCCAATACCAGTGGCGTGTATATGTAATTACAGACAGAGAAACATGCAAAACGTATTTGTCATCGTAATGTTATATGTCAAGACTGTTTTCACGCATATACTCGCACAACAAAGGCGAACAAATAACACAATGCCCCCCCCCAAAAAAAAAAAAAACACCCAACAAAAACAAAACAAAACAACCCCAAACCAAACCAAAACCAAAACAAAAACAACCAAACAACAACAACAACAATATAAAAAAAAACAACAACCCGCATTGTTCCATTTCAAATTCTCAGATAAAGGAAACAGATTTTCAAAAGTGGTTTTTGTTTTTAAAAAATTGACTTAAAATATTGGTTTGTGTTTAACGAATGGCTTCATAAAAAATGGCTTGTGTTCAAAAATGGCTTAACTTACGTCATACAGATAGCTAATATATATATTGTAAACTATTGATGTGACAAAAGCATTATTGTATTTTTGACAATTATTGCTCATATATTTTACCCCCCCCCCCAAAAAAAAAAAAAAATCAGTTTGCTCATTGAAATAATGGACCAGTGTGTGTGTGTCTGTGTGTGTCTGTGTGTGTGTGTGTGTGTCTGTGTGTCTGTGTGTCTGTGTCTGTGTGTGTGTGTGCGTGCGTGCGTGTGTGGGGGGGGGAGGGAGGAAGGGAGTGGGGGTCAAGGGGAGTACTGGGAGGGGGGATGGGCACGATCATGCGTGCATGCACATGTATGTGAGCACCTAGTATTAAGTATCTAGATGTTTAGTAGCTAAGTGTTGATCAACAAGTCACGAATAGACTCCTTTTGTTTTCAACTGATTGTATCCTATCCCTGACAGCACCCACCCCCCAACACAAAGGAATGAATCAAAAGAGCTTCCTATGGTACACTCCTATCAGCATCCTTCCTTCCCTCTTATCTCTCAGTTTCTAGTGCATCACTGTCGTCTTGCCATTCAGTAATCAAAAAACTATGGTATTTCATCTATGAGAGTTGTACTGTGTCAATAGATTACCTTTTTTTTTTTTAGCCCCAGCTTACAGCGTAGTTTTTCTGCCACCACGAAAAAAGTAAAATGTGTATATAATGGGAGTTGCAATCTGTTAGAGTGAATGTCTTTGTCTTGCCGTCTCTATGGAAAAGACTAACTTGTTAAGTCCTTCTTACTTTGAATTGAAAAGAATACATGTGTGCAAATTTGCTCTAGAAAGTATTTTTTGGGATATCGAAACTAACATTTTGACTGCTCCAGTAACACTTCTTTGTTTTGATATACCAGGTAATAATATGGACTAAAGGTAAAAGGTAAAGGCGTCCCATAACCTTTGTGGTTGTGGGAGAGCGAGGCATAAGAGACCTCAGCTTTTCTAGGGGCCAGCATATCGAGGGCGGCGCCCATCTCTTCTCCCTCGCTGCTTTACCTTCCCTGACCCTAAAGAGGGCAGGTGCCCATTTACAGCTGGGTGAACTGGGGGACTCTGCTGAAGCCGAGGTGAGAGTATCAAAAATTGTTAAAAGTGATTATTTCATCACTGAAGATGGTAAAATTCTTTCATACAATTACTTCTTATCATTGAATCTTTTTTTTCAATAAAAAGAATAGCTGTTTTGTGTTTTGATTTGAGGAAAATGGTCACTAAAGAAAAACAGCACAAAAAAGGATGATAATTATGGTCAACAAAATTACATCATCGTTGTAGATGAGTTTTGGAATATTATAGTTTTTTTTTTGTTTATGTGTGCTGTTATTCCTTAATGACCTTATGAGAGGGTTTGGGGGAGGGGGGAGGGGGGGGGGGTGGTCTCGGTATTTGTTCAAATCTGTTCACTAAATTCTCTCTGGATGTAAACAAAATTTCTTTTAAACCTCAACAACAATGGTATACAATTATTTTTTCACGTGTTGGGGAAAAAACTACTTTGTTTTCCTGTAGTTAACATTACAATGCACACCTTATACACAAGTAATATCTCTCTCTACCCGTCCTGTGGTGAATTTTTTTTTTATTATCAGCTTTGAACCTATCACTCGTGTTTCACCTACTGTCCAGAAATGATAATTGTTACTTCCCAAACCCGTCCTGGTTGTTTTTTTCCTTACCACCATCCCTTCCTCTCCCCCCCTCCTCCCCCCCCCTCAATCTTCCCATGAACTGTCACAGCGATTTCCTGGTGCTAAAAATAGATTGTACATAATCTGTGTATACATGCATAGCACCCTAAAATGCCATAGTCGACGTATTACTTACTTACTACTACTACTTCTACTATCAACGCTGTAAAACTCTCTCCGTGCTTTCGCTAGTGCCTTGATAATTTCGAGAATAGCTTTGTGACAGTGTGTGTGTGTTCAGTAGAATTTCTACATTTAGTGGAAACGTTTTCGTTTCGTTTCTTACGCGGTCATACGTGTATAGTTTCTATCAGGTAGTGAAACGTTTTGTTTTTCGTTAGCATCATGTTTTGGTATATGGGTTATGTTGTTTTTGTTGTTGTTGTTGTTGTTATTCTGGATGTATAAGGAAAAAAAAACTCATCGCTCGTTTGCACGCTGAGTGGATTGTGTATTATGTATTGATGAAAGGAAAATATTATGGTCATAATAATGTGATGATGCTTGCGTGTTACTGTGTCTGATGATGTGATGTTCGTTGTTATCTATGTGGATGTGTTTCTGGTAGGAACAAAAAATGAATATGAACCGGGAAAAAAATGCAATGTGTGGTTTTGTTTTGTGAGGAAAAATGAGAGACTGGTTGGGATGTTGTGGGGGGTTTTGTGGATAACTTTTTGGGGGGACGGGATACCTCAGTGTTCAGAGCACTTGCTTTCCCCAAGCTAAGGTTAAGCAGCATCGAGCGTGGTTACAAATAGGATGGGAGATCATTGGCGCACCTTAGCTTCCCCCAGTCCCCAGTGTACCCAGCTGTAAATGGGTACCTGCCCTCTTTAGGGTCAAGGAAGGTAAAGCAGTGAGGGAGAGGAGATGGGCGCTGCCCTCAATATGCTGGCCCCTAGAAAAGCTGACGTCTCTGACGCCTCGCGCCCCTACGACCGCCTGGGTTATGGGACACCTTTACCTTTTTACCCTATTGATAATGGAATAAGCACTCGTGTGCTCTTTTACATCCAGTCCCTACGTGTATGCAGTATGTAAATTTCGTCATCTGTTCCCACCACCACACAATGGCGAGAGAGAGAGAGAGAGAGAGAGAGAGAGAGAGAGAGAGAGAGAGAGAGAGAGAGAGAGAGAAGAGAGAGAGAAGCAGACACAAAGACAGACAGAGAGACAGAGACAAAGAGATAGACAAAGGCACAGACAAAGGCACAGAGAAAGACTGATGGACAAAGCAATAAATGATATTAAACAATAAATGATAAGCACAAACACCTACCTCTTTAAAAAAAAAAAGGAACTTCAAAAGCCCACATTTTAGACAGAATGACCAAGAAAGAAAGAAATAATGGAGAAATAATGACCCTAAAGAGAGCATGCAGGAACCAATTTACAGCTGGGTGAACTGGGGGGGACTGTACTGAAGCCACAGCACACAAACGGCCACCCATCCAACTGGTAACCACGCCCGACGCTGCTTAACTTGGCTTGGGGAAAGTGAGTGCTCTGACCACTTAGCTATCATCGACATAAAGAATAGAAAGATCTCTCTCTCTCTCAAACACACACACAGACACACAGAACCACAGGCACAGACACACACACACACGCACACACACACACACACACACACACACACACACACACACACACACACACACACACACACACACACACACACACACACACAAGTCCTTCGGATGAGACTTTAAACCGAGGCCCCGTGTGCGAACGCACCCAGAACATCTTGCGCACACGTTAAATCCTGTTCCGCTTTTCGTAAGAGTAGGCCATAGTGTGCCGGTGGGAACAGATGACAAGATTTACAAAACTGCATACACACGGGAACTGGATGTAAAAAAGCACACGAGTGCTTATTCCATTATCCTCG
>JASPKP010002020.1:12500-25051 GCA_030674155.1 Stramonita haemastoma | reverse complement strand
CCTTGGCGACTATGGTTTTCCTTGATGACTGTAGTCTTCCTTGACTGTAGTTGTCTTCCTTGACTGTAGTTTTCCTTGGTGACTGTAGTTTTCCTCCATGGTGACTGGTCGTCTTCCTTGATGACTGTAGTTGTCTTCCTTGTCTGTAGTATTCCTTAATGACTGTAGTTGTCTTCCTTGACTGTAGTTGTCTTCCTCGACTGTAGTTGTCTTCCTTGACTGTAGTTTTCCTTGGCGACTGTAGATGTCTTCCTCGGTGACTGTAGTTTTCCTCGGTGACTGTAGTTCTCTTCCTTGGTGACTGTAGTCTTCCTTGGTGACTGTAGTCTTCCTTGGTGACTGTAGTCTTCTTTGGTGACTGTATTCTTCCTTGGTGACTGTAGTCTTCCTTGGTGATTGGTTGTCTTCTTTGGCGACTCTGGTTGTTGCCCCCGACTTGAAAAATCTTCGACGCGTATACTTGGCTTCTTAGTGTTTCTAGTGGAGTGGAGGAAACTGGTTGCAAAATCTTCAGTGGTGTCCCAAAGGTCTCCGAGACTACGGGCTAGGTGACGGTGAAGGTGAAGGTGACGGTGAAGGTGAAGGTGAAGGTGAAGGTGACGAAGATGACGGTAAGTGTTCCCCTGTGATGAGATCCTATAGACAAAAAGAAAAGCAGCAGAGTTGAAGGCTTGTGTGTGTGTGTGTGTGTGGTGTGTGTGTGTGTGTGTGTGTGTGTGTGTGTGTGTGTGTGTGTGTGTGTGTGTGCGCCAGTGTGTGTGTGTGCTCTAGGTGGTGTGTGTTTAGCGTGGGGCGGGCCGTGGTGTGTGTGTGTGTGTGTGTGTGAGTGTGTGTGTGCGCGCAGTGCGAGTGTGAGTGTGTGCGGTGTGCTCCCGAGTGTGAGGCGAGTGCCCGATGTGTGGAGTGTGATGTGCGAGAGAGAGAGAGTGGTGTGCGTGGTGGGTATGTGTGTGTGTCGTGTGGTGTATGTGTGTGTGTGCGCGCGCGCGTTGTATTTATGAGTGGTGCATGTGTGTGTTGTGTGTTTGAGTGTGTGTGTGTGTGTGTGTGTGTGTGTGTGGGGTGTGTGTTGTGTGTGTGTGTGTGTGTGTGTGTGTGTGTGTGTGTGTGTGTGTGGTGTGTGGTTTGTGTGCGTGTGGCGCGCGCGTGAACATCCTTTATTTATCCTTCCTCATCTAGAGCTCCCCTGTGAACCGTAGGCGCATTCCGACTTCGGGGTTAATATCTAGATACGCCAGCGTGCATGCGGTTTTCTGTCTTTTTTCTGTTTAAATGTCTTCCCTTTCATGGTCTACTCATCTAAAAGGCGGAACAGGTTTTTAATGTGCGCAATTTGTAGTGGGTGAGTTAGCAGATGGGACCTCAGTTTATAGTCTAATCGAAGGGCTTTCGGGGGAGTGGAGTTGGTATTGATTGAACCTTTAGCACATGTTTCTGACTGGAACCTGTAGCACATGTTTCTGACTGGTACCTGTAGCAAGTACATTTTCTGCTATTGCTGAACGGCTGAAGTCAGACTACACGGGCTTGAAGAAAGTCGACCAACTGCCTTACCCATGATTTCTCTCCCCTGACGACCATCTTGGTTACGGGACTTGCTGATACTGATGCTCTCCCTTTGTTGAACAGGCAGGTCATGAGGGCTTGTCCTCACACATCACTGTCAGGTCATGTCAGGTCAGGTCAGGTCAGGCCACTGGATTCCTGACTCACAGCCCCTGAAAGCAGAAAGTCGTCATCAGTAGGACTGAAAACCTTACTTGTTTTATTGGCTTGGTTGTTGAAAAAATTTGATTTCGCTACTTTTTTCCCTGTTCATCGGCTAGACCTTCCAAAATCACCAATGGCGAGATTTAGCATATGACATCGTTTACCCACTGTTAAAACAGCTACATTCCGACTTCGGGGATGATGTCTACACACGACATCAGTGTGCGTGCGTTCTTGAGATTTTTTCATCTGTTCCTGCCGGAATGCCATGGCCTACTCTTCTCAAAAACGGAACGGATTTTAACATGTGCGCAAGATGTTCCGCGTGCGTTTGCAGGAGGGGCCTTGTGTTATAGTCTCAACCAAACCTTTTGTGAAGAGTCGAGTTGGGTACTGATGTTAACTTAGCAAAAATAATCTCAGTTATCAAGTACACTACTACTTCTGCACATCATTTTTTTTCTGAATGAATATCTAAGCAAGAGGCATTCTTTCAACACAATAAGCAGCAAACAAATCAAAGTGCGCGCGCACACAACACACACACACACACACCACACCACGCACGCACAAACACACACATACACACACACGATAGAGAGAGACAGAGACAGAAACAAGAGACAGAAACAGAGACAGAAACAGAGAAGAGAGGACATAGTCTTTACAATAAAAAAAAACCCAGACTTAATGCACTCATAGTATTTTACCAGAAGCCAACTGTAGTTTGCTCAGACTTTACGAGCTAAAACACCCACTACCTGAATCATGCAGCATAAAGTCACTCCACTTTACCTGCACACTTCTTACATATACTTACATGTTCTAAACATTTGATGAAGTCAAGTTTCCAGAACGATGGGCCCAGTTTTGAGGAGACGGCTCCCGGATGATCCCACATGACTCACCCAGAAGAGGACTCTCAGATGACCCACAAGACCACTCACCAGATTAGGACCCGCGTGGAATAAAGTATGGGAAGGAAGGAGCCTAAGGAAATGCTGTGAACGTGAAAGGTGACAAAGCCACAGTCCTCGTGACCGCTGTCTAAAACCTTTGTAGGATATGATGTTTTCCAACACCAAGATCATTGTAGGTGGTGGTGTTTACACCAAGATCACTGTAGGTGGTGGTGTTTACGGACACCAAGGTTACTGTAGGTGGTGGTGTTTACGGACAGCAGGATCGCTGTAGGTGGTGGTGTTTACGGACACCAGGATCCGGTAGGTGGGGTGTTTACGGACACAGCAGGTCACAAGATAGGTGGTGGGTGTTTACGGACAACAAGATCGCTGTAGGTGGTGGTGTTTACACCAAGATCACGGTAGGGTGGTGGTGTTTACGGACACCAAGATCGCTGTAGGTGGTGGTGTTTACACCAAGATCACGGTAGGGGGGTGGTGTTTACGGACACCAGAGATCACGGTAGGTGGTGGTGGTGTTTACGGACACCAGGATCACTGTCACCAAGATTGCGCTCCTTTCATCTCTGGCCCAAGTTTTATTCCCTAGTTTTTAGTTTATATTTTTCTTTCTTTTTTTTGTTTATAAATTTTATTTCTAAACGCCATGTCCTATTCTATTTCTCGTTTTTAAAATGGTTTATGTTTTATCTCATTTATTTTATTCCCTATTCTATGCTTTATTTCTATTTTATTTTATCTACTTTTATCATTGAGCAAGGACTGAGGAAGCAATCAGAAGTGTGGTGCCCAGCGATCGTTTGACGGCAGGTTACTGACCGGGCAGTCAGTCCAAAGTCAGCAAATGAACGAGACCGAGTGGACTGGACTGGCCTCGACTTGCGACGGGAAAAAGTTGAAAACCGCATGCGCGCGAAAGGAATGGAGGAGGAGGAGGAGGGGGAGGAAGCTGGTTGACAAATCTCCAGGAGTGCCCCAAGACTACGGGATAGGAGAAAGGTGAAGGTTGGAAATGTGCAGGTGAGACAGGTGTCCCTTTTGTGTGGAGACCATGTCCAGACGTCTCACAGCTGGTTGTGTTGTGTTTCTGGTCGTGCCTGTGAAATCGGTTGTTGCAAGGCGGCAGTAGTGTGGTCAGTGGCTGTGTGCATGCTGACTGACCTCTGTAGACTTTCCACTGTGCAAGACTGCATGCAGTAGGATACAGCTCACTGCGTGCGCTGCGCTTTGTTTTGTGATGCGAACGGTTACGCAGACTCATGCAAATGCATCGGAATAATTCCAACAAGAGCTCTGTGGCTGAATTCGGTGTGATCAGGAAGCATGCTGGAACCTCCATGAAGAAAGTGAAGCACTGGGACAGAATGATATCCCCAGTCTGAAAACCCAAGCCCGCTGCCGAAGTCGAGATCGGCTGCTTGTCAGCGCTTAACCGCAGCGCAACGCATTTTCTATATGCAGACTGCAATATGCGTTTAGCGTTCAAGGAGAAAGTTCCGATATTTTCCTGTAGACCCAGATCCGGAAAAAATCCGGAAAAAAACATTCAAGGCTTTGCTGCATGTCTAAAATCGAAATGCTGGGCCTGACTTGTCAGGCGCTTAACGGCAGCGCTCCTATGACAGACAGCGCGAGTTGCTGTCTGAGACAGTGTTGACAACGAACCAGAAGCAGAAGCTTCTTTGCATTTCCTGTGACTTCATTCCCTACCTTTTATTGACCAACACGGGCTTAACCAGTGAGAGTCATGCGGGTCATGGATTGTGAGGTTAGGAGGTCAAAGGTTGCTGCCAAGTTGCTAAAAGAAAGACATACATCCAGGTGTGATTGATAGTTTAAATAGAAAGCGTATATGTGTGTGTGGGGGGAAAGTGAGGGAGGAAGGGGAGAAAGGAGAAGAGGAGGAGAGGGAGAGGAGGGAGAGAGAGAGAGGAGAAAAGAGAGGAGAGGAGAGGAGAGAGAGGAGAGAGAGGAGAGAGAGAGAGAGAGAGAGAGGAGGAGAGAGAAGGAGAGGGGAGAGAGAAGAGAGAGAGGAGCAGAGCAGAGACAGACAGAGACGAGACAGGAGCAGACAGAGACGAGACGAGCAGAGAGAGAAGGACAGAGAAGAGACGAGAGAGGAGAGAGGAGAGAGAGAGAGAGGAGGAGGAGGAGGAGAGGAGGAGAAGAGGAAGGGAGGAGGGTGAGAGAGGAGAGGAGAGAGGAGACGAGAGAGAGAGAGAGAGAGAGAGAGAAGAGAGATGAGATGAGTGAGAAGAGGAAGACAGAGAAAAGAGATGAGAGAGAGAAGAAAGTAAGAGAAATATTTCACACTCAGAAAACAAATTTAAAAGTTGAAATGAACAAAATCATGACAAAGATCTTTGTGTGTGTGTGTGTGTGTGTGTGTGTGTGTGGTGTGGTGGTGTGTGTGTGTGTGTGGTGTGCGCGCGCGCGTGTGCGTGTTGCTGTTGTCGCCAGGTGTGTGCGTGTGTTTTGTGTGTCAGTGTGTGCGGTGAGTGTGTGCGTGTTGTATGTTGTGTGAGTGTGTGTGCATGCAAGCGCGTGCCTTGCCTGCCTGTCGCCAACAGGCCTACGCGCATGGACTAGACATTCACATAATTAAATTATGATGCCAAGTATATCCAGTGTCTACAAAAAAAAACTAATAAACTTCACGGTACTCACATTGAGATGATGGCTGAAGTTCCACGTCACCGTACCAACAGTGGCAATGACAGCCATCACAGCTACAACACAACAAGCTTGTCGGCCTGAAGTCCTGCTGGTTGGGCGTTCCTGCTTTTCTCTGCAGTCCCTCAGTGAACAGACAGCTCAGTCTCTGCAGTGAAGGCAGCAGTACGCTGCAGGTCCGCCCTTAGCTTCTTGGCCACGGGGGTTGGGGGGGGGGGGGTCAGATGCTTCTTTCACAGTGTCTTGTGTAGTGGAGCAGGGCTGTTGCACATCTTCTCTAGTCTGGCTGCCAGTCTTGCAAGGGCAATGTTCTGTGTGGTCTGTGTGGAGTTTCAAGTTCTCTCCTTAAATTGTCCTTTCCTTGGTTACAAAAGTCTTCCTCTCGAGAGAGCAAAGTTGTTCCTTGGCTGTGGTTTCGGTGGTGGTGGTGGTCTGCTGTTTCCATTGTCAGCCGTCTTGATAACACAAGGCTTCTCTTCTCCTTCCATTAATGTCCAGCAGTCAGTAGTTTCACCATTATTAACACTTTTGGCGAAATGCATGTGTGTGTATGTGTGTACCTAATCACCATTTCATCTTCATAGTCCTTATCCAGTCGGGGGCGGGGGAGGGGGAGGGGGTTGGAAAGTGGTCCGGCATTTACACATGCGCTGTCACTTCAGGCTACCACGGTCGCTTGTCCCACCAGCAGGCTGGCGGTTAGAAGTGCCCCCACACCACCTGGACTGGTGGGCAGGGTGTGAGGCGCCAGACCACAAAAAACAGTTGGGGGGGGGGAAGCGAGCGAGGTGGGGGGGGGGGGGGGGGGCGAGGTAGGTGGGAGGGGGGCAGGGAGGGGGGTGGAGGTGAGACTAACGTGTCCAGAGGGCCCTCACCGCCCTCAAGCAGAAGGCATCCTAGGAGGGAAGGGGTCTCAGCGACTTCAGCTAGGAGGGAGGGAGGGAGTTCCAGTCAGCCACTCTTCTGGGGAAGACTGTACCTCCTGCAGTCGGTGCGGCAGGGGATTTTTTGAAGCCGCAGATCCTGGTTTCCACGCTGACCACTTTCTCTGCCAAAGATAAACACAGTGTGACTATTCTTACAGGGATTAGGAGCGTACTGCCCCCGAAGGAAAAAGCATGGACACTTTGTTATTTATAACATGCAGGTGAAGACGTGTCTT
This sequence comes from Stramonita haemastoma, assembly GCA_030674155.1. Classification (NCBI taxonomy): domain Eukaryota; kingdom Metazoa; phylum Mollusca; class Gastropoda; order Neogastropoda; family Muricidae; genus Stramonita; species Stramonita haemastoma. The sequence goes on along the minus strand of JASPKP010002020.1, from coordinate 18,583 downwards.
CTGGTTTACTGCTGGGGCCATGAAAAAAACCCTACCTCAAGGCAAAATTTATGCAAATCTTAAATGGAGTGTGTGTGTGTTGTGTTGTGTGTGTATGAGTGTGTGTGTGTGTGTGTGTGTGTGTGTGTGTGTGTGTGTGTGTGTGTGTGTGTGTGTGTTGTGTGTGTTAGCATGTGTGTAAATATATGTTTCGTTATGATACAATTCAAAACTCTTATGTGTAATAACCCTAATTTCTTGCCATTCTGTTGGTTTTTTTTCCAACTTAAGTATGAACTACTCATTCTCTCAAAATCACATACCCATTTTCATTTTCATACCGATAGATCTTATATAAAACATGAAGGGGGTGGGGGGCAGGTATGGCCTTGTGGTTAGACCATTGAGCTTGTGATTCCACAAGCCCAGGAGACCACCACAACAGGGATTTCTTCATGAGGGGATTTTTCCTCTGGAGTTCACATCAGTGCCAACTCCATCCCCCATAAATCCTTTGGATAAGACTAAAATCAAAGTTCCAGGTGCGAATGCATGCAGAACATTCTGCCCACACGTTCAAAACCTTTAACCTCTTCTACCTTTTGGAAGAGCAGGCCATTGCATACGGCAGAAACAGATGACAAGATTTTCTTTAAAAAAAAGCACCCCCCCCCCCCCTCTAATTCTCACAGTTGTGCTTAGACACCATTCCCAAAAGTCAGAATGTGGCTACCTTTATGCTTGGTTTAAAAAAACAAAAACCTGGCGCACACGCAAACAAAATCTCACCATTGATGAACCTTGGAGCTCTAGCCCAGGAATAAACACCCCACCCCTCCTCCTCTTCCCCCTCCTCCCTCCCCCCAAAAAATATAACATAAATAAACATCCCCCCCCAAAAAAAAAAAAAATCACGGTAATACTACACAAAAATGACCAACAGTTTTTACCTGTAGCCTCTGGTCAAAACTGCCCGAAATGGCGATGATACCCTTGCAAAGTGATGGTACCATAAACTGTTGTGCCTGCATAGACACGAAGCGGAGTCAGCCCTGGTCTGATGTGGAGTGAAGTGAAGTGATGGGAGATAAGGTGAGGGCCAGCTACACTTGCAATGCTACTCACCTCACCTGACAACTCTGTGTGTGGGTGAAGACAGTACAGTTCGGGTTTCACGTGCATCATGGAATGGGTGCTACACTAGGAGTTCACAGCTCTCTCTCTCTCTCTCTCTCTCTCTCTCTCTCTCTCTCTCTCTCTCTCTCTCTCTCTCTCTCTCTCTCTCTCTCTCTCTCCTCTCTCTCTCTCGTCGTCAATCAAGTCAAGTCAAGTCAAGTCAAGTCAAGTCATTTTTTTTCCAGATGGTACATTGAATAAGCATTGATTTGCTTTTTTTTCATCAAGCCATCTATCTAGGGGGAAAAAAAGGAGAAAAATAAGCATTTCACCAATATTGTTTAACTAATATGATTCAACAGCCCCAAATTAAAATTATACATAATAAACAAACAAAAAAACGATGAAAAAAAAACAAAAAAGAAAAGAAGACGAAGAAAAAACACTCAAAATTCACACACACACACACACACACACACACACACACACACACACACCACACACACACACACACACACACACACACACACACAAACACACACACACGTGCCGCGCGCACGCACACACACACGCGCGCGCGCGCGGTGCAGGCATGGCGCCTCGCTACACGAGCACGTATAATATGCTCATGCACACATTTTGAGTTTTAAAAAATCATAAAGTGTTAAACAAACAAATTATATCTGTTGCAATATCACTAATACCATTATTTAAAGTTGAAAAAAGGCAATTTATATCAGGTTACAATATCTCATCAGGTTACAATATCTCCATACTTTCAATCATACATTATACACAAAAGGAGGGAAAATATCAAAAGTCAAACAGAAAACAATACAAACAAAACCAACAAAAAAAAACCCAACTACGATAAAAATACAATATGATAACACCCATCACCACTGAAAAAAGAACCAAAAAACCCACAACTAACACAAAAAAGAAGGTTGGAAGGGACGGAAGTGGGAAAACACAAACAAAATTATAGTAATGAAAAATGATCATACTAATAAATAAAAACCCTTACACATTATATTATTTATTATTATTATTATTATTATTATATTATTATTATTATATTTATTATTATTATTATTATTATTTTAGTTATTGTTGTTATTATATTGTTATTGTATTGTATTAATTTGTTGTTGTTGTTCTTCTTCTTCTCAATCAGTATCGTGTTAAAGGTATGGGCAAAAGAGTGCAAATTTACTCAGGTACATGTAAAGTGACAGGTCTATTGCTTTTAGAAATAGAATAAAACAGAATACATCTCAACAATGTGGCAGTATCCATCAGCTAATCCACAAGAAAACATCACATTAATCTGGCGCTGTACAATCATGTTTGTATTCATCAGATAATCCACAAGATTGATGCTGGGGGCAACAGCAAAGTGAGAGGCTGTATGATCAGTGGCTTTATCCCAGTTCTTGATTAATTTAAACCATTGATGCTGGGGCAACAGCAAAGTGAGAGGCTGTATGATCGGTGGCTTTCTTTCCCACTCATGGAATTCCACTTTACAGCTTAGTCTTTAGTGATCGACTAGGACTCTCTGACTAGGAGGCTTGACTTGCACAGTCCGTTATGTGCTGCAGCCCTGGGGGCTAGTTGGCCTTTGAAGAACATCTCCAATGCTGACTGTCCTTATGCCCTCTTGACCGAGAGAGTGGGGATGAACTGTGGGCAAGGCATCTCCACTATATTCAAATTTCTGCCCAGTTCCCGAAACAGCAGCTGCCTCCTCTGCTGTTTTGGAGGTCATCGTGGAACATGACGGACAAATAAACAAACAACAAATCTACAAGGAAATAATTATCACAGTCATTTGGCACTGCAGTCATGCTTGTATCCATCAGGTAATGACAGAAACATCCCATTTATTGGCACTGCACAGTCATGTTCTCAGGCCTATGAGGAATCAGCTTGAAGCACTCTGCATCACTGCTCTTTCACCTGTACGTCTTCTGTCAGCAGCAAACACCTTGACTCACCAGCATGTAAAAATAAATAAATGAATAGATCAATAAAAAAAAAAATAATAAAATAAATTTTTAATTATTTTTGTCGCTACTTTCAGCAGCAAACAGGTTAACTCACCGGAATGTAAAAATAAAAATAATTAATAATTAATAATAAATAAATAGTTCATTTTATCATTTTTTGTCGCATCTTTCAGCAGCAAACAGCTTGACTCACTGGAATGTTAAAATGATAATATAATAAATAAATAAATGAAGTGTTAATTATTCTTTGTCGCTCCCTTCATCAGAAAATAGTTTGACTCACAGGGATGTAATATATATATATATTATATATATATATATATATATATATATATATATTATATATATATATATATATATATATATATATATATATATATATACCGTAAAATCCCTAGCATAAGCCCACCATCTAGCAAACCGCCCACCCCCCACTTTGGGCCAAAAGTTGTGCACAGGGGTAGCTACCTAGCAAACGCCTACCCTGCTTTTTTCAAAGAGACTATGTTCACTTTCACTAGAATTTGTGCAGACTGTTCTAAAAGTCATCTTTTCCCCCTTCTTTACCTTTTTGTTTCTTTCTTTTTTTCTTATTCTTTGTCCCCTCTCCTCACTCCCACCCATCCCCAACAAAGTGACTTAAAATTACGTCATGCTTTGTCCACTGACGTCTTTTGTCTGTCAGTGACATATCGTACTTTGACTACGCTTCCTGATGGCCGGAATTTGATTCTTGAATCTCTCTGTGCCATTTTTGCAAAATGCCAAAGCGACAACACTATATCTTTCAAATTGGAAGCCCTCCAGTATCTGGATAACAAAGCAGGTGGGAATGTTTCGGAGTGTGCCCATGAATTTTCTGTGGATAGGAAGAGGATCAGGGAATGGAGTGAAAACAGAGATAGACTTGAACAGCACTACCGAAATGACAAGCAAAAACGGAAACTGTCAAAAGGACCAGCAGTTAGATCTGAACATGTCGACCAAGGTGAGCTGCATTATCTGGAAGATGAAAGATCTGAGGGCAGGGTACTGGGAAACAAGGACCTACAACGGAAAGTGATGGAACTCGTTGGCCTTCTTTGCCTCAAAGTCCTTTTTTTTTTTTTTTTTCCTTCACTTCTACTCCACAACCTAACTTAATGCTTTCGGGGTTTGTATTCACTCAATTACACGGTTAGAGCATAAAAATTACTTTGTGCAAAGGGGTCTATCCCTAGCAAACGCCCACCCCCCAATTTTGCCCTAAATCAGTGCACAGGGAGGGTGGGGATGCTAGGAATTTTACGGTACATAAGTCCAAAAGCAGACATGCACAAAGCGATTGACGGTCCAAGGGAAAAAACTCATTCAAAAACGTCGCTGATTCGGCACGTGTACTTTCCCTTGGATTTGCACGCCAACAAGTAAACCGGGATGCTCTGGGTTCGATTCCCAGTCTCGCCCTTTCTTCCCAGTTTGACGAAAAATTGGAACAGAATGTCAAAGTCCTTGGGATGAAGCTATAAACCAAGGCCCCGTGTGCTGCCTGTTGAAGTGAAAGTCGGGAGCAAACATTGATTTCCAGATAGGACATTGACTAAAAAGGGCATTGATTTTTACAAGAAGCAATCAGTCTGATAAATGGTACATGCACAGCACGCATACCCACCCCCCTGCCGGAAAAGGTGCGGTTTGGGGCAAAGACGGGACCCATAGAGCCCTTTTCAGGCCCGTCCTACCTCAACTTTTGCACGGTTACAGATCCCAAGGCACCAGGACAACATGGCACTGTATGCCCACACCCTCTCCTATTATCTCCGACGCGTGTGGCGCCGGACTTGTGGCGACACCGCAGCCCTCAAGAGCTGAGAATGCTAGTTTCTCGCAAGGTAGTCGGGTGCAGTGTTTGCAACAAAAATCAAGCAGGGCGTACAATAATGATGACACCACATGTTCGCACACAAACAAACGCACTGACAAACACCAGCGCGCGCGTGCGTGCGCGCACGCATAACCACCCCCATGCCGGAAAAGGTGCGGTTTGGGGCAAAGACGGGACCCATAGAGCCCTTTTCAGGCCCGTCCTACCTCAACTTTTGCACGGTTACAGACCCAAGGCACCGGGACAACATCGCACTGTATGCCCACACCCTCTCCTATCATCTTCGACTCGAGTGGCGCCGGATTTGTGGCGACACCGCAGCCCCCAAGAGCTGAGAATGCTAGTTTCACGCAAGGTAATCGGGTGCAGAGTTCGCAACAGAAACCAAGCAGGGCGCACAATAATAATGACAATATACAGGCATATGATGCACCACAGCAAAGTGCAGTGTCCCCACCACATGCGCGCACACAAACAAACGCACTGACAAACACCAGCGTGCGCGTGCGTGCGCGCATGCATACCCACCCCCATGCCGGAAAAGATGCGGTTTGGGGCAAAGACGGGACCCATAGAGCCCTTTTCAGGCCCGTCCTACCTCAACTTTTGCACGGTTACAGACCCCAAGTCACCAAGACAACATGGCACTGTATGCCCACACCCTCTCCTACCATCTCCGACGCGTGTGGCGCCGGACGTTTGGCGACACCGCAGCCCTCAAGAGCTGAGAATGCTAGTTTCTCGCAAGGTAATCGGGTGCAGTGTTTGCAATAAAAATCAAGCAGGGCGCACAATAATACTGACAATATACAGGCATATGATGCACCACAGCAAAGTGCAGGGTCCCCGCCACATGCGCGCACACAAACAAACACACTGACAAACACCAGCGTGCGCGCGCGTACGCGCACGCATACCCAACCCCCTGGCGAGAAAGGTGCGGTTTGGGGAAACGACGGGACACATAGAGCCCTTTTCAGGCCCGTCCTACCCCATTTTTTGCACGGTTACAGACCCCAAGTCACCAAGACAACATGACACTGTATGCATACACCCTCTCCTATATTTAAACTTTATACCGAGACTTTAAACAGAGGCCCCGTGTGCGAACG
>JASPKP010002020.1:0-7500 GCA_030674155.1 Stramonita haemastoma | reverse complement strand
AAAGAGAACAGGGCCTAGAACAGATCCTTGAGGGACTCCGCATTCTAGTTTGGTTGGTGTGGAAAGAATCTTGTTTACTGCCACAGTTTGGAATCGGTTTGTCAGGTACGAACTAAACCAGGTGAGGGCAGTGCCTTTAATACCGAAAGTGTTTTGGAGACGGGAGAGAAGAATTGAATGGTCTATAGTGTCAAATGCTGCAGATAAGTCGAGAAGAGTGAGGAGGGAGATTTTCCCTGAGTCAGAAGCATGTAGAAGCGAGTTTAAGGTGTGCACTAGGGTGGTTTCGGTGCTGTGGTTGATGCGGTAGGCAGACTGGAACGGGGGGAGGAGACTATTGGAATGGAGATGGCTGTTGAGTTGTTTCAGAACAACTTTTTCAAGGACTTTGGAGATAAAAGGCAGATTGGAAACAGGTCTATAGTTCTTCAGAGTGTTAGGGTCGAGGTCGTGCTTTTTGAGTAGGGGTGTAACTATTGCAGTTTTGAGAGCTGGTGGAAAAATCCCTGAAAGAAGAGATGAGTTTACAATTTTTGTGATGGTGGGTATAAGCTGTGGAAGGCACTGAGTGAAAAGAGAAGCAAGTATTGGATCAAGATCGCATGATTTTATCGTCATTTCTTTCAAGATTGTCATGACTTCACTCTCGCTTGCTGGATGAAGGGAAAGGAGAGGAGTGCCAGCGAATTGGGGATCAGGAGGGACAGGTTGGAAAGAAGTCTGATCCAGTCTGGATCGAATATTGCGGACTTTGTCAGAGAAGAAGGAAGAAAAAATAGCAGGGAGTTCAGAATGGCTGTAGGCGGTAGGCAGAGGACTTGCCTTATCGGATCCAAGAAGAGTTGAGGTGAGGGAAAAAAGAAATTTCATTGATGTAGCATTGAGAACTTGAGCAGAATAGAAATTTGTCTTTGCTGAATGGATTAAAGATTTGACTTTGTTGGTTTGTTTTCGTAAAAGCTGTCTGTTAATTTCAGTTTTTATTTTGCGCCACTGCCGCTCTAGCTGTCGGCGTTTGCGCTTTGCAACCAAAATTTCGTGAGTGTACCATGGGGCACAGGGTCTATCGCGCAGGAAGAGGTCCGAAGAAGGTGCATGCTCATCGAGCAGTTGACTGAGAACATTACTGTAGTGTGTAGAAGGGTCAGTGTTATCAGGAGCTTGTGATAGGCGTTCAGCAGCTTGGGAAGAAAAGATTTGAATATTGATGGCCTTGAGGTTGCGACGGGTAACGTGCTTTTTCTTTCTGATAGGCTTTGCGATGTTGAGAAAGAAAAGGATAGCAGAATGATCAGAAAGCAGTTCATTAGTGACAGATACGGATGTGATGAGATTTAGTGAGGCATCAGTGATGAGCCAGTCTAAGATGTGGCCTGATCTATGTGTAGGTTCATTTACTAGCTGGGAAAGAGAGTGGTTAGATAAGGAAAGAGAAAGACGTTTGACATCGGGAGAAGACTGGTTGTCGGAGTGGAAGTTGAAGTCACCGAGAATGATAAGTTTCTTAGGAGACAAGCTGTAGTGATCAAGGAGGGACTGAAACTCTTGGTGGAAAACTGAAGATGTTAGATTGTTTTTACGGCTAGGAGGCGGACGGTACAGACAGCAGAAAGTAATAGAATGGCCTGGTAAGTTGAGGTTGAGTTCAGAGACTTCAAAGATTCAGGTGAGAAAGGGAGAGAGTTGCAGGAAAAAAAGAGCTGGGTGCAGTGTGTCTTTGTAGATGACAGCAATGCCACCTCCGCGGGAGAGTCGGGGGAAAGAAAGAGTCGTGTAGCCAGGTGGTGTCAGCTGTTCAATTATTGGTTCATGACCTTGATGGTTTAAAAATAAAAATAAAGAACACACACACACAACACACACACACACACACACACACACACACACACACACACACACACACACACACACACACACACAAATTACAAACACAATGACATAAAGCCGACAAACAACACGAAAACAATGCACACACACAACACAACACACAACAACAACACACAAACCCACCCACACACCCACGCATGCACACACACAGACACGCACACACACACGCACACACACTGTGACACACACACACACACACACACACACACACACACACACACACACACACACACATACACAAACACAACACCAACACAACACGCATACCACACACACACACACACACACACACACACACACACACACACACACACACACACACACACACACACAAGCACACGCACACGCACACACACAGACGCACGCACACGAGCGCGCGCGCGCATACACACAAACCGAGATGATAATATACACATGATATACAACACACACACACACGCGCGCGCTGCACAAAACAAACACACGTACATAGACACAACAACACACACACACACATGCTGATGCACTGATTTTAGATCGCACAATTTGTGGAAGGACGTTAAAGGAATACACACACACACACACACACACACACACACACACACACACACACACACACACACACAAATATACACACACACGCACACACACACACACACACACACACACACACACACACACACACACACACACAAACACACACACACACACACAAACACACACACACGCACCCGCACGCATGCATGCACGCACGCACACACACACACACACACACACACACACACACACACACACACACACACACACACACACACACCCGAGAAACAACATGAAACAATGCACACACTCAACACAATACACCACCCACATATCAATATATGATCAACAGTTATACTATGTCCACATATGCAAGATACATGTCCAACATATTTTGTTTTAAAACAGTTCATTTCCCATCTGCAAGCCAGAGAAACAATTTCTTTTATACAATAAAAATCTGTTTCATATATTTTAACAAAAGACTGAAATTTTACCATCCCTTCATATACACCTAAACAACCAAGTTTCTTTTTTTCATATTGGAATAACTTTTGTTCTGCTTTTTCCACAATCTGATAACATTCTTGTAGTGACAAATGAAGTGTCAAATTTTCCACATCTATCAATTGTTTTGCCCCATTTTTTGCTAAAAGATCAACTGTTTCATTGAAAAGTTATATACCTGTTCTTACCTCATCATCCTCATCAGAGATATTCAATGATCCATTACTGAGGTATACATTTTTCAAATCATTACTGCACTGTCCTATTGGTTCTTTATTATGATTATTACGGACTTAAAAGACTTTTCCCATTGTTGATTAGATTTTTCTCTTGTTGGTTATGGTTGTAAATAGTTTTATTGTTCATGCGTTAGATTCTGTTTAGAATTTGGAATTTTTACTATTTTGTATTCAAGAATTATATATATTTGTGTTTATTTTTTCAAAAAAAAATTTTCTTAACTGTTCTGTGTAGATTTTGTGAATTAACCCCCTTCCCCACTTCCAAAACTCCTTCCCCCTACCCCCACCCCCCCTCCCCACATACACACTCACTTTTTTTTTTCTTTTTTTTTTAAATGTCTAATATCACATTTTGTGAAAAGACGTAAAATGAATCGAACACCACCCACACAACACGACACCGCATGCAACGCAACGCATTGCGCAACGCAACGCAACGCAAAACATAACAACACACACATAAAAGAATAATACAACTAATTGAGCATTGCCTTTTCAATATCAATAATAATGAAATTACAGGAGTCCTTTTTGTAGACTTTGGTAAAGCCTTTGACATAATTAGTCACTCTCACTTTATCCAAAAAATAATAAAATAAAATAAAACAAAGTAAAAAAAATATGCTATAAAATGTTCAACCAAACATTATCATTTTTAGACTTATTTGTCTGTAATCGCCATCATCAATTTGTTGAAATCGGGCCTAGGAGATCAACTTTATTACCCGTTAAATATTGAATACCACAGCGATCAATACTAGGACCACTTCTTTTCTCTATTTATATTAACGACCTACCTCTGCAGATCAATTGTTCATGTCAAATGTTTGCTGATGATAGTTCAATTCAATGTAACAACGGTGATCCAAACCAGCTTGTGAAAGATATGCAGGCAGTAAAGGTTAACTTATCGAATGGATAGAACTCAATCATATGTCTGACTTCAGATAAAACAAAAAAATGTATGTTTATAACCACTCCGCAAAAAAAGAGAAATTGAGTTCTCCATTCGCGGGAATATACAGTCACGAAAATTATTCTTTCACGCACATATTCTTCCTTTCAAAGGCAGATATATTACATGGAAAAGCTCCAAAGAAAAGTGTGGAAAATTTTGCTGTCAATAAAAACAGGCGCACCCACGGACTGTTTCTGCCCAAGCCCCATAATAATGTCTATAAGTATAAATCAAGCCTTGCTTATTCAGGAGGAACATTGTGGAATTCTAAGATCAGTCCCTTTTGTACAATGGACTCAAACATGTATGGGAAAAGAAGAGGTACTCCTATTGTGCATCTACTGTGCTTTGTTGCTCATAGAAAGTTGGGGCATTTGTAGAAAACATTGCGGGTTTGTCCGATAAAAGTTCCCCATACTAAGATTCTATGGTTTTGCTACTAAGGAATATAAACTAAAATCATATGAAATAAACTGCAATAATAAAAACATTAAGAATTCCCGTAGATTTCATACAGGTTGCCATGATTTAATTAATGATAGAGAAAGACAGACTCCAAAATGTATCCAGAGAGACAGAAAATGTCAAAACCTCAACACATTAAAAGATGAATTTCACTTTCTGGATGAATGCGTCATACAATTATCATAAACTCAGAGAGATTATGTGATAAAACTTAAAACAAGAGGAAAATCTCTCTCCCCCCCCCCCCCCCCTCTCTCTCTCTCCCCCCCCCCCCCCCCCTCTCTCTCTGTCTCTGTCTGTCTGTCTGTCTGTCTGTCTGTCTGTCTGTCTGTCTGTCTCTCTCTCTCTCTCTCTCTCTCTCTCTCTCTCTCTCTCTCTCTCTCTCTCTCTCTCTCTCTCTCTCTCTCTCTCTCTCTTGTTACTTTGATATCTCTCCCTCTTTCTCTTCCCCCTTTCTCATGGTTTCTCTAATCTTTACTCTTTCTATGTGCTCTTTTTCTCGATTTGTGTTTGAATGATGTAATACGGTCTAGGATATTTTGAAGATCATGTTATGCCCTTTAACATTAATTCATTAATCCCCGAAGTCAGAATGCAGCTGCCTAAATGGTTTGGCGGGTAACGGTCCCATAGGTAAAAGTCTGAACTATTAGTGAACCTGGCAGCTCTAGTGGCAGGACAGTTCCCTTCTCCATTCCCAGGCAAGGGAATTTTCCCCTGCAGTTAACATCAGTGCTGACTCCACTCTCCCCACAAGTCCTTCCGATGAGACTATAAACCGAGGCCCGTGTGCGAACACACGCAGAAGGGAACAGTGCCCCTGGGAACAGATGACAAGATTTGCAAAACTGCATACACACAGGGACTGAATGAAAAAAGCACATGAAAATCTCACCTGGTTCTACAACGTATCTCACCTATGCAAATACTTGTCTGAAAGAGTATAGCAGTTGAATAAAATTAAACACTTTCTAGACTTTCATTGAAGGAAATTATTCTTTTAAGCCTATATACAATCCACAATAGATTATGCTTCAACTCTATGTGATTCTGCCTGTGCAAACACTTTCAAAGCATTACTAATTTGTATAAACGTACTCTTAAACTGATCCTGCTAAAGAAAACAACCTTGCTAGAAGTGGATTATACTCAGCCAAGTATTCTTCCCCTGCAAGACTGAAATATAACAAAAGAATCATGATGTTCAAAATTAATAATGTCCAGAACTGTTCCCACATCCTGAAAAGATAAGTTCCCAATGAATCATTCCAGAAATACTGAAAAGCCAAATGTCCCCACTCCGAGAATAGACTTGTTCAAATCTAGTTTACTGTGCTCAGGCCCTATGCTGTGAAACTCCCTTCTTCATTCAATTAAACAGCACCAATCATTAACAACCTTCAAAAATCACCCTCTAATCCACTTGATGCACCAAAAATAACGAACCACACCTCATCCTGTTGGAAATTCTCTCTCTCTCTCTCTCTCTCTCTCTCTCTCTCTCTCTCTCTCTCTCTCTCTCTCTCTCTCTCTCTCTCTCTCTCTCTCGAGGGAGAGAGGATAGTTGTACGGGCATGCCACTTGGGTTATCACGAATTAATCGCGTATTAGCGTGCAGTTTCAAAGCCATGAAGAAAAAGAGAAGAGACATTGTGACCTCGTTTCTGTGTTGCAGACCAGTGGGTTGTGAGATGTTATTTCATTTGAACAGTCTTGTGGAGGAAATTCCTCCCTCTTACCAGTTCCTATTGTAAGGGCTAAAAAACAAAATGCTCATGTGTATAAAATTATAGGGGAGTTGAGTCTGTCCTGTAACCATGTTATGGAATCCATGCCATGATGTTAGTTTGGGATGTAGTGCATGGGTTCTCAGAATGACTTTTTGTGTTTTGTGCCCAGCCCCTTCCCACTGTCCCCTTGTGAATGGGCATATTGCCTGACACAATAAACCTTTGTCATTGTCATTGTCATTGTCATTCTCTCTCTCTCTCTCTCTCTCTCTCTCTCTCTCTCTCTCTCTCTCTCTCTCTCTCTCTCTCTCTCTCTCTCTCTCTCCACGCACACATACACACACACACACACATACACACACGCGCCCCCGAATGCGCGCTCACAGACACACATATTCACTGGTTCTCGCACATTTTATCAATCATTATCCAATTTATAAAAGTGTTATGCTAATTCTTTAACATCTGGGATGTTTTATGTATTTTATTACTGGTAGTTCCCCCCCCCCCCCCCCTCAAATAAAGATATTAGATTTTTCCCCTATTATCCAGATGTATGATTTATATGACTTGTATAACTTTTGACAGATGGTGATGGATTGATGTTTCAGCTATTTTTTCATTATGTTATCTTGTTTGCTCTTTATCTATTAGCGCTTTTATTTTTTTTTTAAATTCTTTAATAATCAAAATCATTTTATTGTGAATTCTGATTTTTGTTACTGAATAAGTGCATTTTTATTACCTTTTGTATATAGTGTCCTTATTCTTGTACGTTGTTTGGTACTGAGTATAGTATTATTGTTTATTATCTTTTATCTTGATGTTATCCCTGAAAAGGGCGTGGACTGGATGTAAAAAAGCACATGAGTGCTTATCTATTATCCTCGAATAAAAGAATTTGCCTTGCCTTGCCCTTGCCTTCTCTCTCTCTCCTCTCTCTCTCTCTCTCTCTCTCTCTCTCTCTCTCTCCTCTCTCTCTCTCTCTCTCTCTCTCTCTCTCTCTCTCTCTCTCTCTCTCTTGGGGACGGATAGCCTAGTGGTCAGAACATTGCGCTGGCAATTTGACGACCCGGATTCGAGTCCGGTCGAGATTTTTCTCCTGGAGTTGACATCAGTGCTGACTCCACTCTCCCCAAAAGTCCTTCGGATGAGACTTTAAACCGAGGCCCCGTGTGCGAACGCACGCAAAACA
>JASPKP010002019.1:12500-20000 GCA_030674155.1 Stramonita haemastoma | reverse complement strand
AGAGAGAGAGAGAGAGAGAGAGAGAGAGAGAGAGAGAGAGGACAGAGACAGAGACAGAGAGAGAGAGAGAGAGAGAGAGAGAGAGAGAGAGAGAGAGAGAGAGAAGAGAGAGATACACAGTGAAATCGGAAGTGTCCCGTGAAGCAAGCAGGGGAAGGAGATGACGACACTGACAGAGGTTCAGGAAGCCGAGAGAGAAATCGGGGGATGCTGCTCTGAGCCAAATGAGGCCAAGCTGCTTCGGCTGCCATTGCCCCACTCCCCAGATCTGAAGCTGACCCATCCAATTACAGCGGATCTAGCACACGGTACCAGAGCTCTAACGGACACTGGTCATCAGTCAAGGAGTCACCATTCTTGTTGTAGTTGTTGCCTCACTCCCCCCCCCCCCCCCCCCCTGGGTCACCCAGAATCTGCACTTTAACTCATTCACTCCTGTAGAGAATCATTGGGAAGTTAGAAAGTGCACATGGGAGGAGATGTTTGCGCGTGTTCCGCTGTGAAAGTAAGTAGCCAGATACACAGCCATACTCCTACTTCAGAACTCTCTCTCTCTCTCTCTCCTCTCTCTCTCTCTTCTCTCTCCTCTCTCCTCTCTCTCTCTCTCTCTCTCTGTTTAAGTAAAAAGGGCCAAAAGTTATATGTTGCTTTCATAGATTTTAGAAAAGCATTTGACTCTGTCCACCATGGTAAACTTTTAGAATGTCTGAGAAACAATGGGATAAAAGGAAAGTTTTTGTGTTCTTTGAGATCCATGTATAGCTCTCTTCTGTCTTGTGTAAGGGTGAATTTTCAATTGTCCGACTTTTTTGCTTGTCCTGTTGGTGTACGTCAAGGATGTGTATTAAGCCCTAATCTGTTTTCGTTGTTCATTAACCAGCTAGCTGACTATATTTCATTGAATGGAAAACATGGTATTCAAATGTTACCTGAACTTACTGATTTATTCCTATTACTTTTTGCTGACGACGTTGTTTTACTGTCTAATACCCCTTCAGGTCTTCAGAATCAGTTAAATTGTCTTAAGGTTTGTTGTGAGAATTTGAAATTAAATGTAAATAAGGATAAAACTAAAATTATGGTGTTTCGTAAAGGTGGCTTTCTCGGTGAAAAAGAAAAGTGGTTCTTTGATAATGTTGCACTAGAAGTTGTAAATGAATACTGTTATCTGGGTTTCAATTTCACTACTAAAATTAGTGCTAAACGAGGCACAAAGCATCTGGTGACAAAGGGGAAAAAAAGCACTTCTGAGTGTGAATAAAATTTTCAAAACATATTTGGACATGTCTCCAAGCACTTTCTTTAAGATTTTTGACTCAAAAATACAGCCAGTTTTACTGTATTCATCTGAAATTTGGGGTCTTCAACGTTTAAATGACATCAAGAAAGTTCACCTCAGGGCATGTAAAAGGTTTCTAGGCGTCCCAACACGTACTCCTAATAAAATGGTGTATGGTGATTTGGGACGTTATCCCCTTTATGTTAATTCTTATATAAATTCATTAAGATACTGGTTTAAACTGTTAGCAATGGAACAACAACGACTACCACGTAAAGCTTACGAAATGTTACTGTGTTTAGATGAAAAGGGAAAAGACTGTTGGGTGTCACAGATACGAATGATTCTTTGTGTAACAGGATTTACTGTAGTTTGGCTGCACCAGGGTGTTGGCAATGTAAAAACTTTTCTTAATATGTTCAAACAGCGTCTGATTGACATGTTCATACAGGAATGGTCTGGTGCTTTAAGAGACAGAGAAACATACAGGCATTACCGATCGTTCAAAACCGTGTTTGAGAGGGAGAAATATCTTACAACTACTGATGTATACTGTTTTAGAGTTGCACTTGCACAGATTAGATTTGGTGTCTTACCCCTTAACAATAACATGCATCGCTATAGTGAATCAAATCAAAGAAAATCATGTCCCTTTTGCACATCCAAAATTGAAAATGAAAAGCACTTTCTGTATGAATGCCTTATGTACTCTGATATACGATCAAAATTTTTAAGAGACTCAGTTTATCTACCAATATCAATATTGCTTCAGTTACAAAGTGAGCAGCACAAAGAGAATTTGTCTAGATTTATTTTCCATGGCATTAAAAAACGATCTAGAATTGTGTTAGGTGAGGATTGATATGTAAGTTATGCGGTATGACTCAATGATTTCCCAACGAACTCATCCTGCGTCTCTTTGTTTGGTTGTATAGACGTAAAAGTAATGTTGTAATTGTAATAATACTATGATCTCTGATCGAAATGAAGTAATTGAGGTTTATCGTTCCGACTCATTAACGCAATCCCATGGTTGACTTGTTTGTACTATGATACGTCTTCCCGTATTTTTTTGATGTGTTATTAATTGTGTTATTGTGTTATTATTTTGCAGATCTGCAATCGGATGTCTATGATACCAGAGGCGATGCAATTATTGATGATGAGCTGTAAACACACACACACACACACACACACACACACACACACACACACACACACACACACACACACACACACACACACACACACACACACACACACCCTCCCTCTCTCTCTCTCTCTCTGTCTCTGTCTCTCCCTCTCAATTGTTTGACAACTTTCAGACATCGTAAACATTGAATGTCAGTATATTTGAATATGTTATATTATTATATGTTTTCTTTATTACACCATGTTTTGTACGCTTAAATTTTGTTGTAAATTTGACATACTGACAAGCATGTCTCCTGCAGCCCCCCCCCCCCCCCCCCCCCTTCCATTTATTTATTTATTTTTTCTTCATCTGTTTGTATAATGGCCTGTGGCCGATGTACAATAAACATCCGAGTTCCGAGTTCCGAGTTCTCTCTCTCTCTCTCTCTCTCTCTCCTCTCTTCTCTCTCTCTCTTCTCTCTCTCTCTCTCTCTCTCTCTCTCTCTCTCTCTCTCTCTCTCTCTCTCTCTCTCTCTCTCTCTCTCTCTCTCTCTCTCTCTCTCAGTTAAGCTTAGAGAGAAATCACAAAAAAAACATTACTGATAGAATAATTATGACCGTCAGTGATGCTATACTAGCCAGCCTTTTAATGAGTGCAGTTTACAGAGAAATGAGAACCTGTTACTAATAGAACTATCGGTGATGCTGAACTAACCAGCATTCTGACGAGTACAGCTTACAGAAAATTCATAACACACCAGCCGCCATGGCGCAGTGGTTAGCGCCTTGGATTCCGGACTGGAAGGTCGCGAGTTCGAATCCCATAAGTCAAAGGGATTTTTTCGGGCTCCGACAGGCTCCTACCCAGAGTGAGTGTGCTGTGGGCTCAGTGGGGAGACTGGGACCACACAGTCCAGCTTCATCCACTTTACGGATGCGGATTTGAGAGTGTTGCTCAAATTACCTGACCAACACTGCAGGTGTCTGTATCTCTCGGGCCTGGTTGACGCCGGGATATATTATGACAGTAAGCGTAGAGAACAACCCTGTCAAGTAGTCTCAAAGCGGATGCACCTCCACAGCAGCATCATTACATCATCCTCATCATCATTGATCATCATGCAATAATAAAAATTGCCTCTGATTCGGTGGCCTCCGTTGCTCTGGTCTCATGGTGACCTCAGATTCGGTTTCCCCATACGCTTCTGTGCCTGTGGTGAATTTGTGTCAAAGCCTTTGGGGTTGGGGTTCGCGGGGAGGCGGTCGTTGGAGGGACGTTGTGGTGGTCGCCACCTCGGGTGGGTGACTCACTCAGTCTGGCTCCATGACTGAGCTAATACT
Organism: Stramonita haemastoma; assembly: GCA_030674155.1. Lineage (NCBI taxonomy): Eukaryota > Metazoa > Mollusca > Gastropoda > Neogastropoda > Muricidae > Stramonita > Stramonita haemastoma. The sequence continues at coordinate 16,246 of JASPKP010002019.1, read as the reverse complement.
GTCGTTAGTAGTGGGCTTAGTAGGTGGTGTCCTGCGTATGTTAGCTCAGAACAGGCACCACTGAACACCACCAAAGTGACCCAGCAGAAGTGCAGGGCCCCTCTGGCTGGTGGCCCCGCGGCGGCCTAATATTGATGGGCTCCCTGTGAACTCACGACCCCGGTGTGAGACACAACGAATCTGGGTATGGCTGTGGCGGGGAGATTGAAATGAGCGGCGTGGGAACAGCAGTACGGGAACGTCACAGAAGACGAGGCAGCAAAAAAAAAAGAAAACAAAAAGAAAATTCAGAACACGTTACTGCTGACGCTGATTGTCAGTGATGCTAGTTATACTAGCCACAGTATGGAAAGATGCAGAGAGAGGTGTCTTTCAACGGGAGACTTAGTTACCGGGAGAACAGTCCAGCTGTACGCTGGAAATCAATGTTAAGCTTTCTACAAGTGTGTTCTAACATATTGCGCACACACATTAAATCCTCTACCGCTATTTGGGAATTGCACGTCATTTATGCCAGTGGCATAAATTTTTTCAGAAAAAAAAAAAAAACTCAACTGCATCCATATGCAGGCGGATTGGTTGATCAAAGAGCATGTGAGGTCTTGTTCTGTTATCCTTGAAATAAAAGAAAAGGACAGATTTTGTCGCAGTAGTGCCAGTTTGGATTTTATGATGAAGGATAGTGGCATAAGTGCGAAAAAAATGATGAATAAAACAAAAAAGAAGGGGGGGGGGGGGGGGGGGAGCGACACACAGACCAACTGCCTAAAAAAAAGAACAGCAGTCCTCAGCACAAAAAAAAAATCCACAAAAAATCGAAATTGAAATTAAATATTCACAGGAAATAGGGAATGGGACAAACCATTGACTAAACAATGAAACATAAAAAGAAAAGAGAGAAAACAAAATGCACCAAGTACAGATGAAATGCACAAGAAAGAAACGTAGAAGTATCCAAAAAAGCTGACATTGAAAAAATATAACAATGGTAAAGAGACAGTCCGAAAGAAAAAGCTGAATAGAGAGAAAATGAAAAGAAAAGCATATGGGGAACAAAGGAGTACGGTGAAAAAATTTAGAAGAGACATGAAACTTTTTTTAAGAAAGGAGGAAAGAAAACAAAAAAAAAATGCTCAACAGAATTTTCAAAAGAAAACAGAAAGAAAGAGGGTTGATAAAATAAAAAAGCTGAAACACACACAAGAACAAAGAGAGAGAGAGAGAGAGAGAGAGGAGAGAGAGGAGAGAGAGAGAGAGAGAGAGAGGAGAGAGAGAGAGAGAGAGAGAGAGAGAGAGAGAGAGAGAGAGAGAGACAGACAGAGACAGACAGAGACAGAGACAGAGACAGAGAGAGACAGAGAGAGACAGAGAGAGACAGAGACAGACAGAGAGAGACAGAGAGACAGAGAGAGACAGAGAGAGACAGAGAGAGACAGAGAGACAGAGAGAGACAGAGACAGTGACAGAGACAGAAACACAGACAGAGACAGAGAGACAGAGAGAGAGAGGATTCAAAAAGAAAAAAAAAAAAACATAAAAGAAACGAAAAAAAAAGATGAAACAAAGAAATGAAAAAAAACACAGCAAGAACACAAGAAATGCATTGACGGCAAAATAAGCAAAACAAGTAAATGATCAGTTATAAAAGAAAAAAAACCAATCCCACTGACATAAAACATAGATCCTTATACCCCCCCCCCAAAAAAAAAAAAAAAAAAGCACAAAATTTACTTTACAGAAAAAATGACAAAATAAATGTAAAATTACAGACGAAAGAAAAGGTCAACTGAAATGTCAACACAATGGCAGAAAAGAAAACAAAACAAAACACAAGAAAACAAAAACACATCCACACCCAAAAAAACCCGTTAAGCCAAAAAACCTCAACTCCTATAGATACATACGAATATTTGAAAAACATCCTCAACAGCCTTTTCTCCAATCCCCCCGCTGCCCCCCACCCCCACCCCCCACCCCTTTACCTCACCTCTCCCCTTCCTTAGTTTTCAATCAAGAGGGTGTATGAATGTTAAAAGGTCACGAAGTGAAAGATGGACGGGAGAGAAGGGAGGGTGGGAGAGGAAAAGGGACATCCATCAATTTTCATCTCACTAGGACATCGCTGCGGCATTGTTACGGGCATTGTTCTATTTCTATGGTTCGAGTTTTGTTCTCTGCTCCCTATGATCCTAGTCACAGCACTGGCCGCGTCAGATTTCGCCAACAAGATCTGGTCAGTCATTTCGCGCCACCTGCGTGTTCAGGGAATTGGCCAGTCCAGGCAAATTGATTAAGAGCAAACGAATAATGCTTGTGGGGGTCTGTTGTTTTTGTTGTTGTCGGTTTTTTAAGTGAAAAAAACCCCCACAGAAGTGAAACTAGAAGAGAGAGAGAGAGAGAGAGAGAGAGAGAGAGAGAGAGAGAGTAGAGAGAGAGAGAGAGAGAGAGAGAGAGAGAGAAGAGAGAGAGACAGAGACAGAGACGAGAGACAGAAGACAGAGACAGAAGAGACAGAGAGAGAGACAGACAGAGAAGAAGACAGAAGACAGACAGACAGACAGACAGACAGACACAGACACAGACAGAGAGACAGAGACAAAGACAGAGATATAGAGCAGATAGACGGAGACAGAGGCAGGCAGACATACAGACCTACAGACATGAGACAGACATACATACAGTGGTAAAGGTTCCTGCAAAAATATTCCAGCTCATTTCACAGAATCCAAGGATATTCCATCGTTATGTTGTGACTTGTCAGTTATCCTGCTTGTTCTGGTAATATCAGTGATGTAATATTCCAGAGGCCAATAGCGATATTGTTCCTGGTAGGTAGTAAGCGTGTTGCTAATGTGTATGATATAATAACAATATCTCATTGTCTTCCCATGGGATATATTCCCTTGCTTTTTATTCTACATTCAGGACACAACACACACACACACACACACACACACACACACACAACACACACACACACACACACACACACACACACACATACACACACACAAACACACACACACGCGCGCGCGCGCGGACACACACACACACACACACACACACACACACACACTCACGCGCGCACACACATACACACACACAAACACACACGCACTAACACACACACACACACACAAAAGCACACACAACGCCCCCCTACACCCCCACACACCCCTTACACCCCCCTACACACGCACACACACACACACACACACATACACACACACCACACACACACACACACACACACACACACACACACACACACACACACCTCCACACCCCCTACACACGCACATACACACACACACACCCCTGCCCCCCCTCTCCCCCCTCACACACACACACACCACCGCCACCACCACCACCACCAACACCACCACCACCACCACCACCACACTGAATAGTAGACGCCCAGGAAGGAGTAAACAAGGGGATGTACAGAGAGAAGTAATGACAGAGTGGCTCCAGCTCTCAAGGCCCCTGTCCGTCCCCAAACCACAAGAGTCAATTACAGATGACATGACACCCGCAAGACGACTCTAACCGGACACTGGTCATTAGTCTGGACAGTTTTGGAGGAGTGCCAGCGTGACTAATGACTGGAGGGAAAGGAGAGAGAAAGATGCTGACAGTGGACGGTGCTAGAACCACCCATCTTTCAGTAGCCGTCTAAGCTTCAGAAGAAAAAAAGATCTTTTTTTTTCTTTCTTGTGTTTTCTTACAATTATCCAAGTCGGTCT
>JASPKP010002019.1:0-7500 GCA_030674155.1 Stramonita haemastoma | reverse complement strand
TAAGTGCCCAATATATTTCACCTTTAGATATTGGACGATCAAAATCTTTCCTCACTTTCATCATAGTCAACATTAGCATTCATGGAGTTGTCTGATGAATCTTTCTCCAGCAGGTTTTTGAAATGTTGAAACCAACTGTCAACTGATATACTATTCTTTGGCGGGACTATTTCTAAATGATGCCTTCTTAACACTCTTCCAGAACTGGACTTGAGAGGAAATTGAAGACACCATTGTCTGCAAGTAATGACATATTTATACTGTTTTCCTTTTCCTTTCTAACATGTATTTATATTCCCTTCTTAAGATGCAGTACCTGTTTTTTGTCTTCGTTCTTTAACGTTTTTCGGTAAGTCTTCAACAGTTTTCTTACTCTATATTTCATACTTTTACATTCATTATCAAACCATGTAGCATTAGGTAAACCTTTATTAAGACGTACCTGTTTCTGTATACATTTAGCACTGGACTTTATGCAATCATTAAACAAATCTAGAGCTTCATTAATGTTCTCATCAATCATCTGTAAGGCACTTGAAAAATTTACACACATGTCCTCCTCACAAAGATTATCTTTATAAGCTGAGAGTTTGTTTTCATCCCACACAAACTTTTCCACTACAGATGGCTCTTCAGCTGTTACATATGTTTTACACAATGGATTAATATGTAATTCTACAGGAAGGTGATCTGAATCAGAACGTTCAGCAACAAACAAACGACATGAATCAAAAATCTGAGAGAACAAATCATCTGACACTAAAAAATAATCATTAACACTGCATCCTCCATCAGAAATATAGGTAAAGCGTCCTTGCTGATCGCCATTACACACGCCATTCAGAATTTGCAAACTAAGTGCAGTACACATATTCAATAATAACTTACTATAATTATTGATAACAGAATCTTCAGAATACCGATTACCACTGAGAGACATGCTTTTACTATAAGAATCTAAAATACAGTCATTCGCCACATGATGACAAGAAAAATTTGATGTCCTGCTATTTAAGTCTCCACACAATATTATATCAACTTCATCCAAAGTAACAGCACAATTGACTAAATATTCTTCCAACATAGCAATCCCGTTATCATAGTCAAACATGTTATAAAAAGGAGAACCTTCAGGTGGGATATACACACATACAAGCAAAACATTTCTTGAAGTACACAACAAAGATTTGTCACAGAGAAAAGAACAAATATTAGGGTATGGAACATCTAAACATTTTACAAGAGCAGCTAACTCATGCTTTATGAAACAAACTACTCCCCCTGAATCGTCTCCCTTGATGGCTAACTTTAATTGCCGACTTACAGAAGGCCTTATAGCCACTAAACACATCTGGCTGAATATCTTCTAGGAACGTTTCTGTCAGACAAATAAAATCGAAGCTACGCACATACGACACAAAATCTCCATCGGAGAGTTTTGAAAACAACCCATTAATGTTCCAGGACAAAAAAGAAAAAGTTTTATTTGTTTGATTTGTAATGTCACAATCCAGTTGATCTACTACATCATCTACACACTCAATTTCAATAATTTCATTAATAGTACAAGACACGGAATTAATACTTTCAACAGTACCAAGATCATCATTTAAAGAAGACTCTTTATTTAAACAAGGACTACAACATGACTCATAGATATGTTGGGTTGGGTCTACGCCTAGGCCAAGTGTACAGTGGTCTTTGTCTTCGTCTCCTCGCGTGGCTTCGCCACGCGCTGTGTCAATCTCACTTGAAACAGCACAAAGCCGTCTTACGTGATTATCAGTCTGACGCTTCATGACCGGTGTACTTCTACTTTTGCTTCCCCCTGTGAATTGCCTCCACCGTACGATGTGTGTATGGGCCGGCCAACAAGCTATTCCTTTCTTTCTAAATCATGAAGGGTCACCCTTTCACCATCAATGATCAAATGATCAAAGGTCATTCTCACATTTTTTCCTTCTGCTCGGGCACTCTTCAAATACGGGGTGAGTTTGCGTCTAATTTCTCTAACAGCTTGGGAAAAATCTTCGTCTACGAAAATCTTTGAACCCTTCAGCCGCGTCTTTGCCTTCAGTATGCTAAGCTTATCTTGATAAAAACAACACCTAGCAATAATGGGAGAGTTGGGTTTCGAATTTTCCTGTGCACTCTATCGAATTTCACATCTGCCACATCCATTTTTTCTGAGAGAAGATTTTTTACAACCCTCTCACAGTCAGCTCCAGACTCATCAGCTCTCCTATCTAAACCATGAAAAATGACGTTGTTTCGTCTGGACCTTCCTTCTAGATCTTCAGATTTCTTTTCCAGCTTTTCAACCCTATCTAACAATTCTGTATTTGACTGTTTTAAGTCTAAATTTTCAGTTCTAAGATTGTCCATGTCTTGTTTCAGGCTACACATTTCCTCTTTCAACACACCCACACTGTCTGTCAACAATTTTATCTCATTCTTCAAACTGTCCGTTGTAGTTTTCAGCAGGTTTTCCACTTTCTCGATTTTGGCTGTCATGGTGTTGAAGGACAGTTCCTTAGGAGAACCAGCAGAAGAGGAATCCTGGCCACGGTGTATGGTCGTAGGCGTGTTGGTAAAGGTGGTTCACATCAGCCCTAGTTCTGGTTTTTCCTGGATGCAGTACCTGTGATGGTGCTACGACCACCAGCACCACCAACCAAACTGGTCTGCCTCAGCTTGTGGCCAGTAGATCCAGGAGCTGGAGGGGTGGGTCCAGGGTTCGTCTCCACATCACCACACCGCAATAAAAGCCCCCCCCAAAATAGAAGGGTGAGGGTCAGTCCTAACAGGACACCGTCACGCCGGTTTCTCAAAGTCAGAATGGAGTTTCTCATGGCTGATTTAAATTCTGCTCGTTTGGACATGAAGGTGGCAAATACTGCGGCAAATGTCCCACACACACGGCTCTGTATAACTGCACGGATATGCCCATCCTCCTGATCTATCTATATACAATCAATGAAAATTTACAGACACTTAAAAACTAGTTATTAAATCACAAAAACACTAGAGCAATTTCAGTGCGTCTTGTCCTTCACATCACGTAATTGGCCCCCCGAGAGAGAGAGATAGAGAGAGGAGAGAGAGAGAGAGAGAGAGAGAGAGAGAGAGAAAGAGAGAGAGAGACTGAAACACTGAAATGATTTAATTGCACATCGGCCTTGGGCCACAATACAATATAGAAAAGAAAATAGAAAAAATATCTGACATAATAGCACCTATCTGTATTCTACAATCACTACACATCTTAAGCTTATGTACATTTCATACCTACTACAGTTAAAGTCTTCAGGACAGTTGTCTAACCATATTTTACATTTCACTTTTACTGTAATGATCAAAATCAGAGACATTAGTATAAGAAGGGCAGATAAGGAAAAAAAGGAAAAAACAATCATGTTGTAGCACACATTCTTGATAAAACGCGATATAGATAAAGGTGAACATGTTTAGACAGATGTACATCACAGGATTACCTAATAGAGTACTTTTTGCGCACTCAAACTCAAACTCACACTCAAAAGATTTAATCATGAAAAAGGCCATTGGCCCATACATGAAGGGGGTTGCCGAATTGCTTAGTATAACAATACATACAGCAACAAAACATTGCAGCATGAGGCCATTCCAAGCCGTGGAAACACGGCATTGATTAGTGATGTACATCCAAACACGAAACACTTTACTGTTACGGCAATTTCCAGCATTTAGTTAGTGGAGTCTTTGTCACCTAGGCCTAGCCCAGGTAGAATTTGAGTAGGTCACTAAGTGTTGCTAAATCCCTTGAAGCACAGGATAGGGTCTCCCTGTGTAGTGTGTTTCTGATTTTATCAGAAGAGAACAAATTACAAAATGTGAACATGGATCTTGGATACAAATATTCAAGATGTAGGACATTATTCCGAAACTCATAAATCTTAGGGCATTCCATTATGAAGTGAAACTCATCTACTGTCGTTTTTGTGTTACATTGTTTACAAAGACGAATGAAATGAGACAATCATGATCAGAATACCCCCCCCCCCCCACACACACACACACACACACCCACACACACACATACACATGCGCACACACACACACACACACACAACACACACACACCACACACACACACACACACACACACACACACACAATACACACACACGCCGTCCTATTTGGGCCAAAAACAGTTTGCCGATCCATTAGATCATGAGGGGTGGTCTGGGTGCTAATCGCTAGCGAGGGTCCTGTGTGTTACACATCATTATTTAGCGCACTAAAAGAACCCACGGCAACAACAAGAGGTTGTCCCTGCAAAATTATGTAGAAAAAAAAGCCACTCTGATAAGAAAACAAATACAGTTGCAGACAGGAAAAAGAAAAAAGAAAATAATGGGAAGATGCTGCACTTCTGACTACACGCTCTCCGAGGGAAAGGCAGCCCAAATTTCATGCAGATAAATCTGCTGTAACATAAAGTGGTATACAATAAAGTAAAAAAAGACAATCTAATCAGAATTCACCATAAAACAATGACAGCCTGTTTGTCAAGTAGCGAGCGCTTCATTGCCCGAAGTGTCCAAACCTTGATGGGTCAATTATTGCTGACCCAACCACGGCTCTGACAGGTCAATGTGCTGGTCATGAGTCAAGTACGGAGCGATGGACACCAACCTCCCAAATGACGGACACTAAAGGAGAGAGCAGCACACTTTATAGATGGGAACAGACCTGAGGCTCGTAATTGCACAGTACCTTCATTAGCAAAGACAATTAATTTTGAGGAATGCGCAAGCATTTTGTATGCACGTGCATACACGCCCACACGCTGCACTCACACGCACATACACACACCTAACACCCACGCACTTCACGAACACGCATACAAGTATAACACACACACACACACACACACACACACACACACACACACACACACACACACACACACACACACACCACACACACACCACACACACTGATAAAGATTAAAAGCCACGGCTACAATGCTAAAAGAGAGAAAGAGAGAGAGAGAGAGAGAGAGAGAGAGAGAGAGAGAGAGGAGAGAGAGAGAGAGAAGAGAGAGAGAGAGAGAGAGAGAAGAGAGAGAGAGAGAGAGACAGACAGACAGACAGACAGACAGACAGACAGACAGACAGACAGACAGACAGACAGACAGAGAGAGAGAGAGAGAGAGAGAGAGAGAGAGAGAGAGAGAGAGAGAGAGAGAAGAGAGAGAGAGAGAGAGAGAGAGAGAGAGAGAGAGAGAGAGAGAATTAATTGCACATCTGCTTTGGCCACACAACATGTCAAGGTATAAGGGTGGAAAATGGAAAAAGGAAAACCTATTTAGTCATGTACCCCACACTACCCAGACTCGCAGACAGCAATCGGGCCGAAACAGTATTAATTGTGACAGCAGTAAGGAGAAAGAAGGCGTGGTATAGTCCAAAAGGTCATAGTTGGGTTTTTTTTTAATTATCTTTTTTTTTATACCATGTATATCACAGCAGATTTCTCTGCGTGAAATCCAGGCTGAATCCCCGGGGAGGGTCGAGGATCACGTCGCCACAATTGCAGCGCCACCCATTTTTTTAATTAATTTTTTCTCTTTATCCTGTCTGCAATGAGTTTTTTTTTCCCTTTCAGGGGCTTTTTCTACAGGGGTTTTTTAACCGGGGGAACCCTTGTTACTGGGGGGTTCTTTCCGTGCACTAAATATTGATGGTAAATACACGCTTTTTTCACCTTATTTGAAAGAAATAGCCCCCCCAGGCCACCACTTGGGTTTTAAGGGATGGGAAAAAGATTTGGGCCCAAACGGGATTCAAAACCCACCGCACACTCCGACCCAATCTTTTCGCTTTTACTCCAGCGTTCCATACTGCCTAGGGAGTTCAAGGGTGTAGCACAAACCGTTACTTGTTTTAAAATGAATTAATTCATCAAACCATTAGCTAGAACATACACACAGCATAAGCTTTTAAAAAAATAGCCTTGCATCACTTCTCCAAGTTGATTCACGGGGACTGAAAAGGGAAAGAAAGGAGGAGAGGAGAGAGAGAGAGAGAGAGAGGAGAGAGGGAGGAGGAATAGAGAGAGAGGAGAGAGAGAAGATAAAGAGGGGAAGAGAGAGAGAGAGAGAGAGTTAAACAAGAAAACGTTATGATCCCCAAGAGTGGGCAAATTAAGCATTCTCCTTTTTTTTCCATTTTGGTCCTGACCTATTAGTGAACAGCCCCCCCCCCCTCCCCCCCATCAGAAAAAGAAACTAAACAAAAAACAGAACCCCCAAAAACGGTAAATCAAAAGAAAACAAAACAATCATCACTAAAAAAAAAAAGTTCAAATTTAAAGATTTAAAAAAAAAATAGGTATACAGAGATAGATAGATAGAAAAAATGATAGATAATGATAGATTTTAGAAGGGTGATAGATAAATGATAGATAGATGATAGCCCAAATAGAAGTTTGATAGATAGGTGATAGATAGATAGATAGATAGATGATGATAGATAAATGGGTAGATAGATAGTTTGATAGATAGATAGATAGATAGATGATAGATAGATAGAAACAGACAGACAGACAGAACAGTTAGTAGAAAGATAGTTTGATAAAGTAGTAGATGATAATAGATAGATAGATAGATAGAAAGATAGATAGATAGATAGATAATAGATAATTTACAAAACAAAATCAGACGGACAGACAGACAGGAGGAAACTTATACAGATCAGAATGAAATTTGGTGGTTTGTTTTCTTTGGGGTTTCTTACAGAGAAAATTGCAGGCAAAAATGATGGCAGCGTGTAATTATCTTTTCAAAATACAACGCCAGAAAGGGTTATCACAATGGTTTTGCCGATGGAAATAATTTGTAAATAATTGTTTTTATTACAAATTCTTAAGCTATTTAAACAAAAACTACAGGTAGCAAAATCTGACGATGTTGTATTTTTTCTCAGTTTTTTTTTTTTTTCGGCGTTTTTTTTTTGGTTAACGGGCTGCTGAAAACAGGAATAATCGACTTTTTAGCTTGCTGCGGAATGCACCTCCGTAATCCGAAATTCCATCCCACCGCTATCTAAGAGCACCGGCGGTCAGGGGTCAAAGTCCAGCTCTCGCCGGCCCCCGCAAACTTCTTTCTTTGCTGTCTGCTAGCCACCGAGGGGAATTTCTTTTTGAAAAGGCATTTTTTTTTCCATTCGCTGCCGAATTCCAGTTACTTTTTACAGAGTTCATACTTACGGTGAATAAAATGTCAATACTTTGAACAACAGAAAGGGAACTGTTTGTAGTGATGTTGCGCTGCGGAATTGTGTTAACTATGTTTATTTATTCATTTATTTTTAAAAAGCGTTACCAGAAAATGAAGGGGTGAAGTCGGCTTCTTCCTGATTTTCAGAGACAAAGTATCTTAAAAGGTGGGATTTCTGCGGACTTTTTTTTTTTACCAGATGTTCTCGGAGGGGGGGAGGGGGGGGTAGAAAAAAA
>JASPKP010002018.1:15000-25057 GCA_030674155.1 Stramonita haemastoma | reverse complement strand
TTCTGCAGCAGTGTGGATCCCAGGGTGGTGTGGTCCTGGCCCTGAGCTAGGCTGCAGCTGGATGTGCTGTGGCTGAGGTCAGTGAGCATGTGTCCAGTTTGCTGATCTTTCCTGACCACCAGTGATCATGTTTCCATTTTGCTGATCTTTCCTGACCACCAGTGATCATGTTTCCATTTTACTGATCTTTTCATGCAGCCTGACCATCAGTGATCATGTTTCCATTTTGCTGATCTTTTCATGCAGCCTGACCACCAGTGATCATGTTTCCATTTTACTGATCTTTCCTGACCATCAGTGATCATCTTTCCAGTTTGCTGATCTTTTCATGCAGCCTGACCAGCAATTGTTGTTGTTTTTTTAAGGTCAACCATCTCACTTCTTTCTTGGCAGTTGCAGCCATTGATCTTAGAAGCCATAGGGACTGGAACCTCCTTTGGGGTTTTCATTGGCATTTTGGGTCTTCTTCTCTTCAGGGGTGGCATGTTCTTGGGTTGCCTTCACTACTGTGGCTTCTGAAGTGTATGAAGCAGATTGTCTTGTCTTCATCCTATTTGCAAGGCACGTGCAATTGCACAGAGTGCTCAAGTTGAGTAGCAGCTGCTGATTCTCAGCGCTGTGTGTGTGTGTGTGTGTGTGTGTGTGTGTGTGTGTGTGTGTGTGTGTGTCTGTGTGTCTGTGTGTCTGTGTGTGTGTGTGTTTATGTGTGTGTGTGTTTATGTGTGTGAGTGTGTGTGTGTGTGTGTGTGTTTGTGTGTGTGTGTGTGTGTGTGTGTGTGGTTTATGTGCGTGTGTGTGTGCGTGCGTGCGTGCGTGCGTGTGTGTGTGTGTGTGTGTTTGTGTTTGTGTGAGTGTGTGTGTGAGTATTTTATTTTATTCTCTTTTATATTGAGGATAATGGGATAAACATTCATGTGTTTTTTTATCCAGTCCCTGTGTGTATGCAGTTGTGTAAATATTGTCATCTGTTCCCACCGGCACACAATGGCCTACTCTTACGAAAAGCAGAACAGGATTTAACCTGTGCGGAAGATGTTCTCTGTGCTTTCGTACACGGGGCCTCGGTTTACAGTCTCATCCGAAAGACGTGTGTGTGTGTGTGGTGTGTGTGTGTGTGTGTGTGTGTGTGTGTGTGTGTGGTGTGTGTGTGTGTGTGTGTGTGTGTGTGTGTGTGTGTGTCTGCGTGTGTGTCTGCGTGTGTGTCTGTGTCTGTGTTAGTGAGTGTGTGTGTGTTTGTGTGTTTGTGTTTGTGTGGGTGTGTGTTTGTGTGAGTGTGTGTTTGTGTGTGTGTTTATGTGTGTATGTGTGTTTGTGTGAGTGTGTGTGTGTGTGTGTTTTATTTTTTCTTTTATATCGAGGATGATGGGATAAGCACTCATGTGGTTTTTTTTTTTATCCATTTTCCCGTGTGTATGCAGTTGTGTAAATATTGTCATATATTCTAACCGGCACATAATGGCCTACTCTAACGAAAAGCGGAACAGGAATTTAACCTCTGTGCAAGACGTTCTGCGTGCGTTCGCACACTGGGCCTGGTTTACATTCTCATCCGAAAGACTTTTAGGGAGAGTGGAGCTAGCACTGATTTAACTCCAGGGGAAAAATCCCCTCCAACGGGGAATCGAACTCGGGTCGTGACATTGCCAGTGCAATGTTCTAACCAATAGGCTATCCCGTCCCGTATGTGTGTGTGTGTGTGTGTGTGTGTGTGTGTGTGTGTGTGTGTGTGTGTGTGTGTGTGTATGTGTGTGTGTGTGTGTGTGTGTGTGTGTGTGTGTGTGTGGTGTGTGAGGGTGTGGGTGGGTACAAGTGTGACGTAATGTCCGTTTGTGCATGCATGGATGTGTGTGAACGTGTGCCTTTATTTGTAAGTGTGGTGTGTGTGTGGGGGGGGTGGGGGGGGGGGGAGGGGGGAGGGGGGAGGTAAGTATGTGTGTGCGTATGTGTATATATGTGTTTGTGTGTGTGTGTGTGCCTGTGTGTGTCCGTGCATGTGTATGTGCACCTCTTTGCATGTGTGTGTTTGTAAAAAAAAACAAATAAGGAACAAACTTTGAGAACTTGACCCCTCACCCGCACTACCATCCCCACCCACTACCAACCACCAACACCATTATCAACACCATTATTTCCATTACCACCACTACCACCACCATTACCTCAACTACCACCACCATAAATATCACTACCACCACCATTACCAATACTACCACCACTACTAATACCATTACCACCGCTACCACAACCATTACCTCAACTACCACCACCATAAATATCACTACCACCACCATTACCAATACTACCACCACTACTAATACCATTACCACCGCTACCACAACCATTGCCATTACAACCAGCTACCACCTCCATTACAATACTACCCACTACCACTACCACCACCATTACCATTACCACCACTACCACAACCATTACCATTACTACCACCACCACCACCATTACCATTACTACCACCACCACCCATTACCATCACTACCACCACCACCACCACAATTACCATTACTACCACCACCACCACAATTACCATTACCATTACTACCACCACCACCATTACCATCACTACCACCACCACCCACCACCATTACCATTACTACCACCACCACCACCATTACCATTACCATTACTACTATCCACCACCACCATTTTCATTACTACTACCACCACCACCATTACCATTACCATCACCACCACCATTACCATTACCATTACTACCACCACCATTACCATTACTATCACCACCACCATTACCATTACCATTACTACTACCACCACCACCATTATCATTACTACTACCACCATCATCATTACCATTACCATCACCACCACCATTACCATTACACCACCCCCATTACCATTACTTCTACCACCACCACCACCATTACCATTACCATTACTACCAACACCATTACCATTACTACCACCACCAATTACCATTACTACTACCACCACCATTACCATTACTACCACCACCACCACCACCATCACCACCACCACTACCACCACCACCATTACCATTACCATTACTACACCACCACCATTACCATTACTACCACCACCATTACCATTACTACCATCACCACCACCATTACCATTACTACCACCACACCATTACCATTACCATTACTACCACCACCACCACCACCACCACCACCACCACCACCACCACCACCATTACCATTACCATTACTACCACCACCATTACCATTACTACCACCACCACCACCACCAACACCACCACCACCACCACCACCACCATTACCATTACCATTACTACCACCACCATTACCATTACTAACCCCACCATTACCATTACTACCATCACCATTACCATTACTACCACCACCACCACCATTACCATTACTACCACCACCATTACCATTACCATTACTACCACCACCACCATTACCATCACTACCACCACCACCACCACCATTACCATTACTACCACCACCACCACCATTACCATTACCATTACTACCACCACCACCATTACCATTACTACCACCACCACCACCATTACCATTACCATTACTACCACCACCACCACCATTACCATTAACATTACTACCACCACCCCCATTACCATTACCATTACACCACCACCATTACCATTACCATTACTACCACCACCACCACCATTACCACTACCATTACTACCACCCCCATTACCATGACTACTACCACAACCATTAACATTACCACTACTACCACCACCACCACCATTACCATTACTACTACCACCACCCCCATTACCATTACCACCACCACCATTACCATTACTACACCACCACCCCCATTACCATTACCACCACCACCATTACCGTTACTACCACCACCCCCATTACCATTACCACCACCCCCATTACCATATCTACCACCACCACCACAAATTACTGCCACCCTTGTCTCCCAGCTGAAATGCACTAACGCACAACAAACTCATCCATTTTTCTTTTTCATGGGTTTTATTTTTGTTGATAGTGCAAAACAAAGGACCTTCCCTTTGATGAGTGAGAGACTTCAGAGCTTTTCACTTGTTGAAAGGAGATATACAGCAGAGGTAATAAAAAAGGAAAAACGCACCATGCCTGCGGCAATATATGCAGGAAGTTCGGTCATCCCTGTGTTTGAAACCGAGGAGTCGGCCACTGCTATCAGGGGAGGACAAAGGCCTGGGCACGTGGAGGTCAGTGCGGGTACTACGTTGGCGGGTGTCCTGGGGGAGCATGTGTGAGAAAGCGGGCGTGAAGGAGGACAGTAGCCCCGCCATCAGCACCAGTGCCACATAGCAGCAGGCTGACAACATGCTTGTAGGGAGGCTGCAGAGAAGAGAGAGAGAGAGAGAGAGAGAGAGAGAGAGAGAGAGAGAGAGAGAGAGAGAGAGAGAGAGAGAGAGAGAGAGAGAGAGAGAGAGAGAGAGAGAGAGAGAGATCAAATCAAATCAAATCAAATCAAATCAAATCAAATCAAATCAAATCAAATCAAAACAAATCAAAATTTTATTTCCAGATGGTACATTGAATAAGCAATAAATTTGCTTTTCTTCATCAAGCCATCTGTCTAGCTAAAAGAAAAGAAAGATAAAGACAAAAAAAACCCCAACCAACCACCCAACCAATCAAACAACAACAAAAAACCAAAACAAACATTTAAAACCAAAAGACACAAAAAATCAAACAAAGAAACAAACAAAGAAAAAAGAAAGAACCCCCCCCCCACCCAAATAAACAACCCCAACACAACCCCCCCCCCCAAAAAAAAAAAAACCCAAAAAAACCCCCCACTTAAACAAAAAACAGACAAGCTTAAAAAAAAAAAAGAAACAGCAAGCCAACAGCAAGTTCAACCAAGAAAACCCTACTTAAACATATTTAGCTACAACATTGTTCTAACTCATGAAACAACAACAACAACAACAAAAGGAATTAAAGAAAATGTACTCATGATGATAATAATAATAATAATAATAATAATAATAATAATAATAATAATAATAATAATAATAATAATAATAATAATAATAATAACAATAATGACACCGATAGTGAAAATAATAATGATAATGATAATACATTGTAAGATTCACTCCTTCAGTTAGGTAACACACACACACACACACACACACACACACACACACACACACACACACACACACACACACACACACACACACACACACACACACAAGATTCAAGATTCAAGATTTAATTCCTTTCACCCCTTTTGGGGCATGGAGGATAACAAACAAGTTCAACAGGAGAAAAGAAACCTTACAGCAAAACATCCAAAAGTATTATCAATATCAACAGGAACTGAAAAGCAAGAATTCATCACAAAATAATAAACAAACAATATTAAAGACTCATGACATTTTTTTTAAAGGTATGTAAATTTCTGTAAAAGACACAATCTACACAGGTTAAAGGCATCAAATCAAATTTAAAAAAAAACCTGCAGTTCTTATGAATTTTGATAGAGACAGAAGAACTTTTCTAGATTTACATTTCATCAGCCTGCAAAAATTATAACTGGACATGGGTTGACGAAAATGCCGAGGAATAAAATCTTGCCGTAAATGTGTAAAGTGGGGACATTCCATGATAAAATGAAATTCATCCCCTATAACAGACATATTGCATTTTGAACATACTCTTTCGTCCCGTGGTATGTTATGGAAACGTCCAACCTCAATAGGAAGTTTGTGACAACTGCAACGAAATTTCATAAAAGTGTAAACATATACATCGGGTAGACAAGTTATATATTTTTCCATACCAAAATCAATTTTATAGTTTTTGTAATAAAGGCATCTGCTACTATCCAACAGCTCAGCTCTCCATTCATTAACAAATTTATCTATTAAGAAGGCTTTGACATGTGAACTGGTAGAATTGATAGTTGAACAAAACTGTCTCTCCCACAAACAATCAAATCCGCTTTGTACTAAAATGCTTTGTATCTTTTTGAACCATGCGGATTGAATCGAAGATTTGTCATATAAATCTTTCATCATCTTATAAACATTTGAGGATAGTTTCTCTGAATGAAAATCAAGCAGCTGCATCCAGAAACGAACCATTCGAACAGAAACCAAAATAGACAAGGGATATCTGCCTGTTTCTCCATATACTAACGAAGTCGAAGTCGTACGCTTTAAACGAAAGATGTATTTTAAAAATTTTAACTGAAACTTACCAATTATTACTATTTCCATTACCACCACCACCATTACCATTACTACCACCACCACCACCGTTACCATTACTACCACCACCACCACCACCATTACTACAACCACCACCCCCATTACCATTACCATTACTACCACCACCCCCATTACCATTACCACCACCACCATTACCACCACCCCCATTACCATATCTACCACCACCAGCACCATTACTGCCACCTTGTCTCCCAACTTAAATGTACTAACGCACAACAAACTCATCCATTTTTCATATTCCTCGGCATTTTCGTCACACTCACACACACACACACACACACACACACACACACACACACACACACACACACACCACACACACACACACACACACACACACACACACACATGCGCTCGCGCACACACACAGACACACAGACACACAGACACACACACACACATACATATATGTATATATATAATATATATATATATATATATATATATATATATATATATATATATATATATATATATATATATATATATATATATATATATTATATATATATATATGTCATTCGCATGAGACTCGAAACCAAGGCCCCGTGTGCGAATGCACGCAGAACATCTTGCGCACACGTTAAAACCCCGTTCCACCTTTCGGAAGAGTAGGCCATCGTGTGCTGGTAGGAGCGGATGACAAAATTATAACAAACCAGCATGCATTCAGGTGTCGTGTTTGGACACCATATCTGAGGAAAAATCGGGGAGTTGGAGTCCCAGAGCGGCTCGGGGGTGTAGGTATATGGCAACGTTCTGGTGTCTCCTGCGACGGTACTGGAACCATTCGTATCGGTCATTGCCCTTCCAATGGATCATTCCAGTGCCGTGGAGAGGAGGGGTCTGCTGCATGGGTAACAGCTTGCCCTCCATACATACTTGCCCAAGCTTTGCGCTCTAAAGACTACATCGCAACTCCATAGTCTTCCGAGACTGATGAGTGCCTACTATATATATATATATATCTATATATATATATCTATATCTATATATATATCTATATATATATATATAATATATATATAATATATATATATATATATATATATATATATATATATATATATATATATATATATATATATATACACGCGCACACACACACACACACACACAACACACACACACACACACACACACACACACACACACACACACACACACACACACACACACACAAATGCCCCCATTACTTTCCAAGAATTAAAGGATGCCATTTCTTCCCTTAGCTCCAAGAGATCTTCAGTGGGTATTGATACTATTTCTAATGAAATGATAAAACACTTGCCTGAAAATTGTACTATATTTCTTCATAAATTTTTCCAAAAATGTTGGTCAGAAGGGACTATGCCATCATTATGGAAGCAATCTGTAGTTGTACCTATTCATAAACAAGGTAAACAAAGATCCGATTTAAGTAGTTATAGGCCTATTTCACTGACCTCTCATGTAGGAAAGTTAATGGAAAGAATAATATTGAATAGACTTGTTCATTACTGTGAGAAAAAGAATATCATTCCTGTATGCCAAGCAGGTTTTAGGACAAATAGATCAACAGTAGATCATCTTATTAAACTTACTACTCAAATAAAGCATCAATTTGCCAGACGAAAAAATGTACTTGCTACTTTCTTTGATATCAGGAAAGCATATGATCAAGTATGGCACTTACGATTACTGCTTAAGCTTAAAATGATTGGTCTGTCTGGATGCATGTATAATTATTTAAAAACATTTTTGAGTAATAGATCTATTCAAACAAAAATTGGACACACTTACTCAAGTCCAAGGTTTATAGATATGGGGATCCCGCAAGGATCAGTAGTGGCACCAATGCTTTTCAATATTTTAACATACGATCTTCCCAATGCAGTGTCCAGCAATATTGAACTGGTTCAGTACGCAGATGACTTATGCGTATGGATGAAAGTTACCATGAGAAGACACACTCAATTACGATCTCTTAACTACATTAAAAAGGCTTATCAACATGAGTTAAGTAAAATACATACATTTATGAAAGAAAACGGATTAATGCTATCCAGTGAAAAATCACATATGATGCTTTTCAATACAGGCTACGATCCACAGGTACTACCTTCCTTTCAAATTGGAGATTCTGTATTAGAATACAGACAAACTGCAAAATTTTTAGGGGTATTTCTCACTTCAAAACTAACATGGAATAACCACATAGAGCATGTCCTGACTAAAGCCAGAAAAAGTCTAAATGTCCTAAAAATTGTTAGCAAACAACAATGGGGCCAAGATATTTCATCTCTTATTCATTTAGCAACAGCTCTTGTTCGTTCGAAGTTAACTTATGCACAGGAAAAATTTTTCTCTGCTCCTAAGTATTCATTGAGAAAAATGCAGAGTGTAGATAGCAAGTCTTTCAAATTGGCAATTGGCGTTCCTGTACATACATCAACTTTAAGAATGTATGCTGAAATAGGTATCTTACCTTTTGAAGAGCAAATTCACCTAGCTTCAGCAAAGTACATTTTAAGAGGTTCTACTATTCCGAATTCTAATTTAAAAGAACTTACGTTAAAATCTGATGTCAGTTTTCCCAAGAGAGCCAAATCCATACAATCACTGACAACAATCAGCTCATACACTTCTGATCTGTTCATATCTTCAGGAATGAACGTCAGAAGTGTAGCTCCTCGACCAGCTTTTTCTACCATTCCAAAGTGGGAACTAAACAGAGCTGAGTATGATATTGATTATACTAATATCAGAAAAGAAGAAAGCCCTGTTGTAGCTGCTATAGCTAGAGCTCATATTGACGAAAACTATAATGATGATCTTAAAGTTTTTACTGACGGTTCTGTAGTTGAAAGTGGGCAGGCTGGATCTGCTTTTGTAGTTCCAACATTGAAGATAGAAAAATCCTATCATATAGGCAAAAGTTATTCTATATTTACTGCAGAACTTATTGCTGTGTTAATGGCTTTAAATTTTTTATTAGATTTACCAATGAATATATATATAAGGTGTTGTTTTGCATTGATTCTAAATCTGTTTTGCAAGCACTTAAAACTTTTAGCACAAAAGTAAGAGGAGAATTAATCATTGAAATTACTCATCTTGTACATTTTCTGTCTTTACGAGGTACTACCATTGCCTTTTGCTGGATTCCATCACATTGTGGAATTCATGGAAACGAATGGGCTGACAGCTCTGCAAAAGCTGCTGCAATGGACATTGATGCTGAAGATACAACACCTCTAAATCTTCCACTTAGTCTTCAGGAGGGCAACCATTTACTGGAAAAAGCTTGTTGGAACCATTTTTATAATATACGAAAGAATTCTTCAAGAGCAGAGTCGTTGAGATGTGACAGAGTGCGCCATTGTTATAACAGACTGTTAAGAAGCCTGGTATATAGATTTCGATTGGACGCTTTTAGAACTAAATTTTGTAAAGAAATAAGATGTATATGTGGCTCTGATTTATCACCTAGACATATAATTTTTCACTGTAAACACTTCAACCTTATTTTCATAGTACTCTCATAGATACGTTTTCATTAATGTCATATGAAAAAGTATTGGATGATAATGTGATTATGTTTGAAATAGTTAAAAGTTTAGTTAAAAGCCCTGTTGGCGAATTTTTGTAAATTTTATTGTTAGGAGTTTAATTTGTTCAGAAATTTACCCCCCCCCCCTCCCGTTTTTCTTCAAGAAATAGATTATATGGGTCTGAAACTGGATTTAAGATTGATAAGGGATAGACACATGTAGGTGAGGTTATTCTATTCATTTTACTTTTAATTCTCTCAGTCACTCAACGGGATAAATA
>JASPKP010002018.1:0-10000 GCA_030674155.1 Stramonita haemastoma | reverse complement strand
ATATATATATATATAATATATATATATATATATATATATATATATGTATATGTATATCTCCTACACCTGTGATTATGTCATACCTAAATGCAAAACACCTCTGAATAGCCTGACACCATCTATGTGTTATCTCACCCCTAGTTAGGGACTACTGCTGATAGGTTTAAACACACAACACAGCAATAACACGTAGCCTACCTGTTTTACACAAGACAAATTATTTTCTTTGACTTCAATAGAAAAGGTGACACACACTTAGATTGGAAGCATTGAAAACACATAAAGACTGACCGTATACTGACATTGCATTGACAAGTTGAACATGGTGGTGATATTAGTTTTGAAGAAAAGGTGTCAACACAAATATCAACACTGATGACAACAGATGTGAAGATGAAAGAACTGACGACAGTCTTCTTCTTCTTCTTCTTCTTCTTCCTCTTCTTCTTCTTCTTCTTCTTCTTCTTCTTCTTCTTCTTCTTCTTCTTCTTCTTCTTCTTCTTCTTCTTCTCATCATCATCATCATCATCATCATCATCATCATCATCTTCTTCTTCTTCTTTGTCCTCATCCTTGTCCAACCCTCAGACATCATCTACTGTTATCTGCCATATAAGCACGTGTGAGTGAATGTGTGTGTGTGTGTGTGTGTGTGTGTGTGTGTGTGTGTGTGTGTGTGTGTGTGTGTGTGTGTGTGTGTGTGTGTGTGTGTGTATCTGTGCGCGCGCTTGCGTGTAGGTGTGTAGGTGCGTTTGTTTGCGAGTATGTGTGTAGAGGTTATGTAAAGGTGTGTGTCGGTAAGTGTCCGTGTGTTTGTGTATTTGTGTGTCTGTATGTGAGTGTGTGTGTGTGAGCGTGTGTGTGTGTGTGTGTATGTGTGTGTGTGTGTGTGTGTGTGTGTGTGTGTGTGTGTATGCGCGCGCGCGTGTGTGTATGTGTGGTTGTAGATGTAGGTGTGAGTATTTGTGTGTGTGTGTGTGTGTGTGTGTGTGTGTCTGTGTCTGTGTGTCTGTGTGTGTGCGTCTGTGTGCGCGCCTATGTGTGTGCGTGTGTCTGTGTGCGTGTGAGCGGGGGGCTCGTGTTGTGTGTGTGTGTGTGTGTGTGTGTGTGTGTGTGTGTGTGTGTGTGTGTGTGTGTGTGTGTGTGTGTGTGTGTGTTTTGCGCGCGCCTACTTGTGTGTGTGTGTGTGTGTGCATTTGTGTGTGTATGATAGACTAGGACACTGGCTGTTGACCTGTGTGAACAGCAGATGCCCACAGCAAACAGACATGCCAGATGATTCTGACTGACTCATGTCGACATTAGCTGAGCGTTGGTGGGTTATGTTGATAACTCCCACCATTTAAGAAATACTTTATCTTTTCATATTTGATATTTCCCAACACTGAGAGACGTGGTAGTCTAGCATGTTGATCATTTTTCATTCATCTTCCAGGTTGGAAAATGGATTGTTTTGTGTATTCACGTGTGTGTGAACATGGGTTGCAGCAGTCTGACAAATAACCTTACATTTATCTTTCTTTTCAAATTAAAAAAAATCTTTTATATAAAGGATAATGGAATAAGCACTTATATGCCTTTTTACTTCAAGTCCCTGTGTGTATGCAGTTTTGTAAATCTTGTAATATATTTCCACTGGAATACAATGGCTTACTCTTGTGAAAAACCCAACAGGATTTAACATATGCACAAGATGTTTTGCTGCATTCGCACATGGCCTGTTTTATCGTCTCATCCAAAGGACTTTTTGGGGAGAGTGTATCTGGCCCTGATGTCAACTCCAGGGGAATAATTCCCTAAAACGGGAATCAAACTTGAGTTGTCAAATTGCCAGCGGAATGTTATTGACTGTTTCACTTCATTGGTTTTTATTTCTTCTTTTTAATTCTCCCAAGGAAAGGGAGAGATGTTGATATACTGTAATCAGTAGTTTAGGTTACCTTTGGTTTGGTGGTTGTCACCCCTGGATGGGTGTAGATGGCGTGAGGGCTGTTAAGATGGCGTATGTATGAGCATGTCAAAAATAAACCTGTATTCCCTCACTGCCTTCAGGCCTTGGGTTTATAACAGTTCGTGATTAAACTATTGGGGCAACCGCAAAATTAGAGGCTGTGTGATCAGTGGCTTTATCCCAGCTTTTGATCAAACCATTGACGCTGGGGGCAACAGCAAAGTGAGAGGCTGTATGATCAGTGGCTTTATCCCAGCTTTTGATCAAACCATTGACGCTGGGGGCAACAGCAAAGTGAGAGGCTGTATGATCAGTGGCTTTATCCCAGCTTTTGATCAAACCATTGACGCTGGGGACAACAGTAAAGTGAGAGACTGTATGATCAGTGGCTTTATCCCAGCTTTTGATCAAACCATTGACGCTGGGGCAACAGTAAAGTGAGAGACTGTATGATCAGTGGCTTTCTTTCCCACTTATGGAATGCCACTTTACAGCTTAGTCTTTGGTGATGGACTATGACTAGGAAGCTCGACTTGCACAGTCCTTATGTGCTGCAGCCCTCGGGACTAGTTGGCCTTTGGAGAACATCTCCAAAGCTGACTGTCCCTATGCCCTCTTTGCTAGGAGAGTTGGGATGTTCTGTGGGCAGAGCATCTTCACTGTAAATAAATTTCCGCCCAGTGTCCAAAACAGCAGCTGCCTCCTCTACTTTTTTAGAAGTCATTGTCGAACACCAGGGACAATCAAACAAAAACATCCCCTCACTATCCCCTGCATGTGGTTTATGCAGTGAGCAAGAGCTATTAACACCAGCTTTAAAGATTGAAAAGTCCCATCATACCGGCAAAATGCATTTTATCTTTACTGCTGAACTTACCACTATCTTTATGGATTTATACTTTCTGTTTGTTTTGCCAATACTGTTTTGCAGATTATGTTCTGCGTTGTTTCTAAATCTGCATTACATTCTCTTAGTAACTCGACATCCACAGTTAGATTCTTCGTACCAAACTATTTTGTTGGTGCATTTTCTAATTCTGGCGGTTTGAATATCACTTTCTACTGGGTTCCATCTCAGTGTGGTCTTTATTTTAATGAAAAGTTGACAAAGCAGCCATAAAGGCTGCGAAACATTCTTGCTGTTCAATTGTTTTAGATATTCCTCTTTCTCTTTTTGGAGGTTATGCTTTGCTTCAAAATGTTTTCTGAAAACATGTACAAAAAGAAACAGGAAGAGGCTGGCTATCCCCAGCATACTTGTTGAGCTCTGGATATTGAGAACATTCTTTGTTTTCAGATCGGCTTTCAACAATCCAGAGCAACAAAACTTGTTTCTCTAATTCACAGATTTAAGTTCAATGCATTTCAAGCAAAATTTGCCAAAAACACAAGATGTATGTATATGTGGTTAAAACAATCCAATGTTGATGTTCAGTATCAAAGTCAAAGTTAAGAAGTTCCTACCAAGCATTTTATGATAAGTCTCTGCACCAAGTGTTAATCCATCCAAAGTTATTGTCTGATATAGCATTGTCTCTGATGCCATCCCCAGTATTCTCTTTTTTGTAAAGTATGACGTGGAATTATAACACCAATACTGTGGCAATCTATATTTTACTTTATTTCACGTCAACTTTTTCACGTAGCTAGCAGTTGTTGTTTTACAATTTTCGAGTGGTTTTCCGTTGTTCTGTGTTTTCTTATTATTTGCGTTTCTTATGCCATTTTTTCTAGGATACTGTTAATATGGTTTAGTATCAGTCTTTTCATACACATGAATACCAGGCATCTCTTTTTCTTTAAGCTCTGATCTCATTATACTCCCCAACCCTCCATTGTCAAATATCACATTAAGGGAAAAGACGTTAAATTAAACACACACAGACACAGATACCCACACACACAGAGATGCACACACACACACACACACACACACACACACACACACACACACACCACACACACACACACACACACACACACACACACACACATACACACACACACACACACACACCACACACACACACACACACACACACACAAATACACACACGAACACACACACGAACACACATGCTTAATACATACATACATATACATCCATCCAAAACATACATGCATACATACATAAATACATACATACATACATACATACATACATACATACATACATAACATACATAACATACATACATACATACATACATACATACATACATACATACATACATACATACATACGTACGTACGTACATACATACATACTTACATAAATACATACATACATACATACATACAATACATACATACATACATACATACATACATACATACATACATACATACATACATACATACATACATACATACATACATACATACATACATACATACATACATACATACATACACAACACAAAAACAACACACACACACACAACACACACACAAACACACACACACACACAACACACACACACACACACACACACAACACACACATCAACACACTCACACAACCACACAATAAAACAACATACATACAGACATACAACAACAACATACATAAACAAAACAGACTACGTACGTATAGTACATACATTCTAATAATACACTACATACATACATCCACACACATGACAATACATACATACATACATAACATACATCTACAATAATCATAATCAATACATACATACATACATACATACATACATACATACATACATACATACATACATACATACATACATACTCACCTACCATACATAACATACATTATACCATACCATACACATATCATACTACATACATACATACTAATACTACATACATCTACACATACATACTACTACACCTACATACATACATACACACATCACAACAAAACACACAACACACACAACAACACACAACAACAACAAAACACAACACACACACAACAACACACACACAACACAACTACAACATACATACAACACATCAACAACAACACACACAACACTACATGAACAGACAACAGACAACATACAGACAACAGACAACAACAGACATACTACAAAAAGAACAGACAGACGTACGTATGTACATACATTTACATATCATACATACAACATACACATCATACATACATACATACATACAACATACATACAAACATACATACATACAACATACAACATACATACATACACTACAACATACAACATACTACATACATACATACATACAACATACATACATACATACATACATACATACATACATACATAACATACATACATACATACATACATACATACATACATACATAATACATACATACACATCAACATACATACATCACATATCATACATACATCCATGCATCATGCATACACCATCACATCATGCATACACATCATACAAAACAACACACACACACACACACACACACAACACACAACAACACACACACAACAACAACAACAAAAACACACACACACACACATACATCACACACAACAACAACAACATACAACTACATACATACATACATACATACATACATACATACATACATACATACATACATACATACATACATTACATACATACATACATATATACATACATACTTACATACATACATACATAACATACATACATACATACATACATACATACATACATACATACATACATACATACCATACATACATACATACATACATACATACATGCATACATTCATACGTACGTACGTACGTACATACATACATACATACATACATACATACATACATTACATACATACATACATACATACATACCATACATACATACATACATACATACATACATACATACCATAACATACATACATACATACATACATACATACATACATACATACATAAATACATAACATACATACATAACATACATACATATATACATACATACATTCATTCATACATACATACATACATATAGACAGACAGACAGACAGACAGACAGGACAGACAGACAGACAGACAGACAGACAGACAGACAGATAGACAGACAGACAGAACAGACATAATTGCATGCATGTATGCATGCATGCATGCATGCATGCATGCATGCATGCATGCATGCATGCATGCATGCATGCATGCATACATACATACATACATACATACTACATACATAATACATACATACATACATACATACATAATACATACATACAAACAATTGCTAGGTCAGGTTGTTATGTACAATTTAAGACAACAGAGGGGTGGCTTAATATATGTTGGAATTCAAATGTATGGAACAGGTGGGTTTGATTCATAGATTTATATAATATTATTGTCAGTGTGTGTGTGTGTGTTGTGTGTGTGTGTGTGTGTGTGTGTGTCGGAGGGGCAAAGGGGCGGGGTGGCAAGGGGAGGTTACTATGGGGGGTAGAAGAGGTGGTGCTAGTTCTTGTGTTCAACGACCTTCCATTATTTAGTGATTTCAGACCTGTGTGTGTTTGAGTGTGAACTTGTAAGTGTGTGTGAATGCATGTGTGTTTGTTGTGTGTATATATCTGTGAGTGTGTGTGTGAATGCATGTGTGTATGTGTGTGTGTCATGAGTGTGGGTGCGTGTTGTTGTGTGTGTGTGTGTGTGTGTGTGTGTGTGTGTGTGTGTGTGTGTGGGTGTGTGTGTGTGTGTGTGTTTGTTGTGTGTGTGTGGTGGGTGGATGGGTGGGTGGGGGGTGTGATGTCTCGCGCGTGTTTGTGTGCATATGTGTAAATGTGTGCTAGTTCACTGCCTTTTACCTAGGATAGTTGAAACAGTGTAAAAATGTCAATGTACCAGATAAGGTCTGTGAAATCAGTTTTGGAAATTTGATGACAGAGGAAATGGATTTAATCTTTTTTTCAGATTTGTGGAGTTGAAAACAGGAACTACACTTTGCTTCTGCTTTGGTAACATAGCATCAGTCGACACCACAGATACTCTCCTGAATGTGAGTATTACATGTAACGTGAGTCAGCAGGAAAGATATCGAGGGAATTTTCCGTTGGAGTTAACATCAGTTTTGATTCCACTCTCCCCAAAAGTCCTACAGAGTGGGACTATAAAACCGAGGCCCTGTGTGCTTAGCCGAATAATAACCTTGCCCACACACACATGCGCACACACAACACACACACACCCCTTCCAACTTCTCTCTCTCCTCTCCTCTCTCTCCTCTCTTCTTCTCTCTCTTCTCCCTTTTCCTCTCTCTCTCTCTTCTCTCTCTCTCCCCCCCTCTCTCTCTCTCTCTCTTCTCTCCTTTCTCTCTCTCTCTTCCTTGAAATGTAGTGGTAACAAGACTATGACAAAAAATTAAAAAGAGACGATGGGAAACATTTGAAAAAGCGAGGATTGTTCGTGACTATTGTGTGGGACACTGAAGTGATCAGCTGAGTTGAAATTATATAGGTTAAAGGGGGATGATAGTGAGATGATAAGAAGAGTTTGGTGATAAGACTTTAGAAAATGAATAATGGGGGGGGGGGTATATACTCGTGCGATATAGATAATAAAAAAATGTGATGGCAGTGATTATGCAAATGATAAAAAGTTAAAAGGGGGTTTGATGAAAACTGAAGGATTAATTTTGGACTTTGGTGTTTGGGGAATTGGAAAAATGTGGAATGGATGGAAAGTTTTACGCTGTGATGTTTTTTTCCCCCTCCTTAATCTGTTTTGTTGGGGGCCAAAGGCCGATGTACAAAAAAACTTTTCAGTTTTTCAGTGTTCTCTCTCTTTTTTCTCTCTCTCTCTCCTTCCTCTCTCTCTCTCTCTCTCTTCTCTCTATTTCTCTCCCCTCCCCTCCTCTCTTTTTCTTCTCTCTCTCTCTTTCTTTAGTCCGGTAAGGAATTTTTCTTTGGATTTAAAACCAGTTTTTGACCACTCTCCCCAAAAGTCCTTCGGATGGTTTTTAATCCAAAGGCCCCGTGCCCCAAAACACACGCGGGAAATTTTGTGCAACTTAAATTTTTTCGGTTTTGTAAGGTAGGCCACGGTGCCGAGGGAACAGAGACCTTTAAAAAGTTCTGTGGGGGGGGAGGTTAAGGTTGCCTGCCAAAGTAACGGGTTTTTTTGGGTTTTCTACCCACCTCGCCCTTTCTTCCCAGTTTGACAAAAAATCAACTGAATTTAAAGTCATTCGGTTTAGACTCGAAACCAGGGCCCCCTGTGCGAAGCAACAGAACATCTTGCGCACACTTAAAAACCCCCCCTTCCCCCTTTGGAAAAGTGGCCTTCGTTTTCCGGAGGAGCGGATGAAAAAAATTTTTTAAAAAAAACCCGCATGCACCAGGTTCGGTTTAGAAAACCACCCTGAAAAAAAAATTGGGGAGTTGGGGCCCCGAGCGGTCGGGGTGTGGGGGTTTTGGCAACGTTTTGGGGCCCTGCGACGGTACGGAAAAACCCTTCGTATCGGTCTTTTTCCTTTCCAAGGCCTTCCAGTGGCGTGAAGAGGGGGGGGCTGCTGCAAAGGGTAAAAGTTGCCCCCCCCTAAACTTGCCCGGCTTTCCGCTCTAAAAAAAAAAAGAGCCAAAACGACAGTCTTCGGGGGTGATGGGAAAACCCATTATTTCATAATGTACGCCCTTTGTACGAGTTGGAACAGATAACAAAATTCAAAAGCGCAACTTTTGGGGAAGTGGGGTAAAAAAGCTTTTGAGTACTTAATTAAAATCTTTGAAAAAAAAAAATAAAATACACACACGACACACACAAAAACACACACCCAAAACCAACACCACACACACACCACACATCACACACACCCACACACAACCCCACCACAACAACCCCACACACACAAAAAACAAAACCACACACACCACCCCAAAACCACACAAACACACAAAACACACACCACAACCACACACACACACACACACACACCACACACAACAACACCCCCACACACGCGGGCGGGAAAACACCACACACCCCACCCCTTCCAAATTTTCTCTCTCTCTCTTTCTCTCTCTTTCTCTCTCTCTCTCTTCTCTCTTTCTTCCTTTTTTCCCCTCTCCTCTCTCTTCTCTCTCTCTTCCTCTCTCCCCTCTTCCGTTCTGACGACAGTCAAGCCAAAGGTAATGACAAAAACGAAAAAACAAAACCAAAAAAACCGATCTGAGTTACTAGAATTTTTTGGCTATGAATATTTTTGTATGTAAAATTTTGTAAAAGTGAAATTCATGTCTGGCTGTGTAATTGTTGTTTTCATAATCAATAATGTGTAATTCAACTTTCATGTATGGTTGTGTAATGTATTAACAACATTGTCGTGGCCCATTCCCTTTTGCCCAAATTTCTTTTGTTTGTGGCCCAGGGATGTACAGTAAAAGTTGATTCTCCTCTCTCTCTCTCCCCCTCCCCCCTCTCTCTCTCTCTCTCTCTCTCTCTTTCTCTTTTTCTCTCTTCTTTTTTCTTTTTTCTCTCTCCTCTCTTTTTTCCTCTCTCTCCTCTCTTCTCCTCTCTCTCTCTCCTCTTCTCTCTTCTCTCTTCCCCGACACAGAAGGGCGAATTTCACTTTTTTTCGATTGTTTTTGGCCCTTTTGATAAAAACAGGAAAATTTTTAGGGCTAGTGTGTTTAAAAGGATTTGTATGAATTCTTTTTTCAAATATTCAAAAATGTCAGAAAAGAAAAAAAAAAGAAAGTTTTGCTAAATTCATTGCAGAAGCAATTATTAGGAAAAAGATAAGGGAAAAAAAATAACTAGGGCCCTTAATTTTTTGGCCTTTTTTGATTTCTTTGGGGTGTGTGTGTGGGGGGGGGGGGGGGGAGAGGGAAAAGGAGAGAGAGGGGGGAGAGAGGGGAGGAGTTGAGAGGAGGGGGGAGAGAGGGAGGGGTGTGTGTGTGTGTGTGTGTGTGTGTTGTGTGTGTGTGTGTGTGGGGTGGGTGTGTTGTGTGTTGTGTGTGTGTGTGTGGGTTTGTGTGTGGTGGTTTGTTTTGTGTGTGTGTGGTCACCTGCGTTTGGGAATTTTTAATGTGCAGTTGTTTATGTAAGTGGGGGAAAGGGGAGGAAA
>JASPKP010002017.1:17500-25059 GCA_030674155.1 Stramonita haemastoma | reverse complement strand
GGCCACCAGCCAGAGGGACCCTGCACTGCTGCTGGGTCACTTTGGTGGTGTCCAGTGGTGCCTGTTCTGATCTAACATACGCAGGACACCACCTACTAAGCCCCCTACTAACGACAGTATTAGCTCAGTCGCGGAGCCAGACTGAGTGAGTCACCCATCTGAGGTGGCGACCACCACAACGTCCCTCCAACGACCGTCTCCCGCGAACCTCCAAACTCTCCACAGGTACAGAGAAGTGTATGGGGAAACCGAATCTGAGGTCACCATGAGACCAGAGCAGCCGGAGCCACCAAATCAGAGGCAATTTTTGTTATTGCATGATGATCATTGGTGATAGTAGTAAGCACCCATCAGTCTCGTTAGACTATGGAGTAGCGCTCTAGTCTTTAGAGTGCAAAACCTGGGTAGGTAAGTACGGAGGGCAAGCTGTTACCCATGCAGCAGACCCACCCCCCTCTCCACGCCACTGGAATGATCCATTGGAAAGGCAATGACCGATACGAATGGTCCCAGTACCGTCGCAGGAGCCACCAGAACGTTGCCATAATAGCCTACAGCCCCGAGCCGCCCTGGGACTCCAACCCCCCGATTTTTCCTCAGGGATGGTGTCTAAACACGACACCTGTGTGCATGCTGGTTTATTTTGATAATAATTTTGTCATCCGTTCCTACCGGCACACGATGGCCTGCTCTTCCGAAAGGCGGAACGGGGTTTTAACGTGTGCGCAAGATGTTCTGCGTGCGTTCGCACACGGGGCCTCGGTTTATAGTCTCATCCGAATGACTTTGACATTTAGTTCGATTTTTTCGTCAAACTATGTGTTAGGTGGGGATGGGGTGATGTACTGATGCTGCTGTTGAGGTGCATCCGCTTTGAGACTACTTGACAGGGTTGTATTTAACGCTTACTGCATTAATATATCCTGGCGTCAACCGGGCCCCGAGAGATACAGACACCTGCAGTGTTGGTCAGGTAATTAGAGCAACACTCTCAAACTCGAACCCGTAAAGTGGATGAAGCTCGACTGTGTGGTCCCAGTTTTCCCACTGAGCCCACAGCACACTCACTCTGGGTAGGAGCCGGCCGGAGTCCGAAAAATCCCTATGACTCTTATGGGACTCGAACCCGCAACCTTCCAGTCCGAAATCCAAGGCGCTAACCACTGCGCCAAGGCGGCTGGCATAAAATTACATTCTAGTTTTTTTTTTCTTCTTCAGTTCTGGGGTAGCAGGTTTCCTTACTTCATTCTATTTGTATTTTCTTCTTCTTCTTTTTTTAAAACCCAGTTTTCATTAAACTTTTTTTTTTTTTTTTTAAATAAATTTTATCGTGGTTACATCTCGGTAGATTTTATTCCAGGTTTTGCTTTGATTCGTTAGTGTGTGGTGATGGCATTTCTTTGTTTGACATGCAAAGGATAGATTGCATTCTCTTTTGTTATGTTCCACACACACACACACACACACACACACACACACACACACACACACACACACACACACACACACTAACACACACACTTACATACTAACACACACACACACTTACACACTAACACATACACCAAACACACACACACACTACACACACACACATTACACACTAACACACACACACACACTTACACACTAACACACACACACATTACACACTACACACACACACACACACACACTCACACACACACACACACACACACACACACACACAACACACCACACACACACACACACACACAAACACACACACAGAGCTCTGAACTTTAAAAAATATATATATATTTATTTACAAAGAGGAGTCATTGGCCCATACACGAAAGAGGTCACTGATCAAATCTATGATTGATAATAAAAAAAAAACATGGAAAAGTACAGCTGCGACAAACAAATGCAAAAAAAAAAATCAACAGCGGGGGAGAAAAACTCCACCTTATGACATCGTAAAAATTATCTCATTCTAAAAGACCTGTATGCATATAAACCTAAGTCACCAAAGTTATCAGTATCACTTCATTCTAAAAGCAAACGGAGTCTAACTGCATCAGGCTGGCTGGTAGATGTGGTGGGATACATTTTTGCCTGATGTCATTATTAAAGGCAAGACAGCCTGAAAATGATGGTCTCCGGCTGCTTCGGTACATAAAGAATATGGTATACCTTCCATCAGATTCACGAAGCATTATGTACCTTAGGTTATTATGTGACACAGCTTATCTGAATTTACGCATCTATCTATCTATCTATCTATCTATCTATCTATCTATCTATCTATCTATCTATCTATCTATCTATCTATCTATCTATCTATCTATCTATCTATCTAATATCCGTTTCAGGCTTGAAATAAGGTTTTACCTCACATCAACTTATAAACTGTCCATAGATAGGTTCCATATCTAACACATCACCTTATAAACTGTCCATAGATAGGTTCTATATCTAGCACGTCAGCTTATAAACTATCGATAGATAGGTTCTGTATCTAGCACGTAAACTTATAATCTGTCTATAGATAGGTTCCATATCTAACACATCACCTTATAAACTGTCCATAGATAGGTTGTATATCTAGCACGTCAGCTTATAAACTATCGATAGATAGGTTCTGTATCTAGCACGTAAACTTATAATCTGTCTATAGATAGGTTCCATATCTAGCACGTCAACCTATAAACTGTCTATAGATAGGTTCTGTATCTAGCACGTCAGCTTATAAACTATCGATAGATAGGTTCTGTATCTAGCACATCTTACAAACTATCAATGATAGGTTATGTATCTAGCACATCAACTTATAAACTGTCCATAGATAGGTTATGTATCTAGCACATCAACTTATAAACTGTCCATAGATAGGTTATGTATCTAGCACATCAACTTATAAACTGTCTATAGGTTTTATATCTAGCACAACTTATAAACTATCAATAGATAGGTTCCATATCTAGCACATCAACTTATAAACTGTCCATATATATATGTTATGTATCTAGCACATTAACTTATAAACTGTCTATAGGTTTTATATCTAGCACTACAACTTATAAACTGTCTCTAGATAGATTCCATATCTAGCACGTCAACTTATAACTCCCCCCCCCCCCCCCCCTTTTCTTTCTTTTTTTGTTTGTTTGATTGTTTGCTAGGGATTTTCTGCTTTGTTTTTTGTTGTTTTTGTTTGTTTGTTTGTTTGTTTGTTTGTTTGTTTGTTTCTCTTTTCTTTTCTTTAGATAGATGGCTTGATGGAAAAAAGCAAATCCATGCTTATTCAATGTACCATCTGGAAATAAAAATTTGATTTGATTTGATTTGATAAACTGTCTATAGATAGGTTCTATATCTAGCACGTCAACTTGTAAACTGTCTATAGGTTCTATATCTAGCATGTCAACTTATAAATTGTCTGTAGATAGGTTATATATCTAGCATGTCAACTGATAAACTGTCTGTAGACAGGTGCCATATTTAACGGCCAGACTCTAGGTGGTCCCACCATCATGCTGACTCCACTCTCCCCAAAAGTCCTTCGGATGAGACTTTAAACCGAGGCCCCGTGTGCGAACGCACGCAGAACATCTTGCGCACACGTTAAATC
This sequence comes from Stramonita haemastoma, assembly GCA_030674155.1. Lineage (NCBI taxonomy): Eukaryota > Metazoa > Mollusca > Gastropoda > Neogastropoda > Muricidae > Stramonita > Stramonita haemastoma. The sequence goes on along the minus strand of JASPKP010002017.1, from coordinate 21,464 downwards.
CTGTTCCGCTTTTCGTAAGAGTAGGCCATCGTGTGCCGGTGGGAACAGATGACAATATTGACAAAACTGCATACACACGGGGACCGGATGAAAAAAAGCACATGATTGCTTATTCTGTTATCCTCGCTATAAAAGAATGAATAAATAAATAAATAAATAAACTTGCTGCTGTGAGAGGGGAAAACAGTTCACACCTGTACTGCCAGCAAGACTTTGAAGAAAGTAGCCAACTATAAATATGGCCAGCACTGCTACAGTAGGCAATGAAGAAGATTCCTCTTCATACCCCCCTCCAGCACTGCCGGTTACAATGGAAGTCATCCAACGAATTACAGACAACCAAACTGCCATCCTTAATGATAAATTCGCAAGTGTCTTTACAGAGATATCAACAATGAAGACTTCCATCCAGAACCTCTCATGTGACATTGCAGAACTCAAACAAAGAACACTGATGATGGAAGCTTCATATGAAGAAGTCAAAGACAAACAGGAAGAACTCCAGCAGTCAGTGGACGACCTCGAGGAGGACATCACTGAAGTGAAAAAGAAAGTCGATGATGAACTTGACAAACTAGAGGCTTTCTCTCGTAGGGACAACTTAAGATTCTTCAACATTCCAGAATCCTCAGACGAGACTTACGAGTCCTGCACAGACAAAGTCTTGAATGCTCTGCAAGACTCAGTCCCTGACAAAACTTGGACCCTTGATGACATTGTCCGCGCCCACCGCCTTGGACCACGCACAGCTTCATCAATATCAAAACCACGCCCTATGATTGCTAAAATGGCACGTTGGAAAGACAAGATGGCCATCATCAATTCTGCGAGGGAAGCCCTGAAGAAAAAGGGCATCAAGGTACCCGGTGACCTGACCACACGCCAGAAAGCAGTCCTGAAGGAGCACAGGGACAGGGGCCTACACGCCTACTACAAAGGTGGAAAGCTTGTTGTCACAGGCCCACTGAGAACTGGAGAAAACCAGAGCAGAACTTGGTGTCCTTCTGATGGGGCCAGGAGAGACCAGAACGTCAGCAGCAAAATGGGGGATACCCAGCGTGGCAACTCCCACTCCTCGGAGGTGGCAGCCAGGGGTGCTACCACTCTGCTCAACACCAGGGACTGGCCTGCACTGATGACTCCCAGCAGAACAAGATCCACCAATCCTCCGAAGAGACCTCGTCCTCCAAGTACTCCAGAATCCGAATCCACAGGACCTGATCTGCTCATGGAAGAAGAATCATGACAAGAGGGTCTGGTCACGGGGACTCTTGTGAGGGAATCAGACAGAGAAAATGTTACCATTGACTCTTTGGAAGGAAATGAGTTATCTGTACTTTCGTGGAATATTGGGGGGCTATTCGGAAAACTTTCTGACTGTGACTTCATTAATTATGTAAGTAACTTTGATGTGATTTGTTTGTCAGAAACATTTAGTAATGAAAACATAACTATGTTGCAAAGCTTCCCTGATTATATGTGTGTTTCTTCCCCAGCTGTTAAACTTTCTTACCATGGCAGATGCAGCGGTGGAGTTCTGGTGCTAGTGAAAAAAGTGTTTGTTAAGTTTGTGACCAAAATCGAGACAGAGTGTGGAAATGTTGTTTGTATTAAGTTTTCTAAAAATCTTTTTGGCATTGATTCTGACGTGTTTCTTATTAATTGCTATTGTCCACCCTCTGCTTCCCCTTTTTATGAAACTGCTCAGACAAACTGTCATATACATGCTCTTGAAGAGTGTATAGTTAGTATTCTCCTTGAGCACAATGCTAAAAGTTTCCTTGTGTGTGGTGACTTTAACGCCAGAACAGGAAATTTCCAGCCTAATCCAGAACTATTCAGCCTTGACCCTGAAGACATAGCAGAATTTAATTATGATGAGCTGATATCAAATCGATACTCAGAAGACGAAACCATAAATGATTTTGGAAAGTTATTATTGTCAATGTGTATATGCTTAGAGTTGTCCATTGTAAATGGTTTGTGTACACCTGATTTGTGTAAGAAATACACATTCATATCAGCAGCTGGAAGTAGTACAAATGATTATTTTTTGAGCTCATCAGACATTCTGCACCTTTGTTCGGCACTTGAAATTCAGGAAAGAATAGAATCTGACCATATGCCCCTAAAGCTAACCTTATCTTTAAATACTAGTATGAATGTCCCAGTTAACAACAAAGAATATGTCCCAACTACTAAATATTTATGGGGCTCCAGAGAGCTTGTCCACCTTATTGAAGGATTAGAGAGCCAAGCTTTCAAAGATGAAATATCCTTAGCAACCTCACAAATAGATTGTTCATGTGATGTTGCTGTGGAGACCTTTTCACATGCTATTCTAGAATCAGCATCTTGCATGAAAAAAGAAGTCGGGAAGCCAAAACCTGTCAAAACTCCAGAGAATTCCTGGTATGATAAAGAATGCAAGGATTCAAAGAAAAAGTCTATAAAGCCCTTAGAAAGTACAATAATAATAGAACAGATGAAAACAGAGCTTTTTATAATCTAGAAAGAAATGCATACAAATCTCTACTAAGACGAAAAGAAAGGATATTTAAGAAAGAGAAGATAAATAAAATTGTTGACTCAGTTCACAATTCACATGATTTCTGGAAAGAAATGAAATTTTAAAAACAGAAAAGTTATGTGGTAAATAGCATCTCTAATGAAATATGGGTGAACCATTTCGATTCTTTATTAAATGACAGAAATCCTGATACATTGACTGATACCAGTTTCAATGCAATAATTGATGAAACACCTGATTTAGATAGCTTTCAGGATAATATTGACGACATGAATGGCGATATAAATGAAATTGAGGTTAAAAACGCAATAAGGCATGCAAAGCCAGGAAAAGCTGCTGGACCAGATAGAATTATAAATGAACTTCTAGTCTTCAGATGTTATAGTCCCTTTCCTTGTAAAGCTTTTCAACACACTCTTTTCCCGTGGCCTTTACCCCAAAGAATGGTGTAGAGCTATTATTGTCCCCCTTTTTAAAAAGGGAGATTCTGAGAATCCAGATAACTATCATGGAATCACTTTACTAAGCTGTGTCAGTAAACTGTATACCCATATTCTGAACACCGTCTTACAAAATGGGCTGAAAACAATAATAAAATTCTAGAATCACAAGCAGGATTTCGGAGACATTACAGAACTACTGATCATATTTTCACTTTATATGCGATTGTGCAGAAATACCTAACCCAAAAGAAAAAGATATATGTTGCCTTTGTGGACTTCCAAAAGGCCTTTGACACAGTAAACAGAAATGTTTTGTGGAAAATCTTGATAAATATAGGTGTAAGAGGAAAAATGTTACAATCCTTACAAGCTATGTATTCGTCTGTGTTGTGTTGCATCCGCTCATCTTCAGGGTACTCTGACTACTTTGAATGTTTTCAGGGACTCAAACAGGGTTGCCTTGCTTCACCTACTTTATTTTCCTTTTTGATAAATAAACTGGCAACATATATCATAAGAAATGGGAATCATGGAATTCAGCTTAGTCAAAATGTCACAGAATTGTTTCTTCTGATGTTTGCAGATGACCTGTCACTTCTCTCATACTCTCCTGTAGGCCTACAAAATCAACTGAATAATCTATATCATATTACGAGTAACTTTGGTTTAACAGTAAATCTAGAAAAATCTAAAATCATAGTTTTCCGAAATGGTGGACACCTATCTAAATATGAACACTGGCATTTTGGACAACAAAAAATAGAAGTTGTCAACTCATACAAATACCTTGGGCTTATTTTCACAACACGTCTGAATCTAAATGTTGCTACAGAAAGCTTAACAACGAAAGCCAAAAGATGTGTCATAGAAATATGTAGAACACTGCGAAGATTGGGTTGCTCATCTCCTAGGATATTTTTTAAGCTTTTTGATGCACGTGTTGCTATTATGCTACTGTATGCATCTGAGGTTTGGGGAATCCATGAATTTA